>CAJHQP010002484.1:0-85124 GCA_905132765.1 Moricandia arvensis
TTTCATTTGTCAACTGGCAAATCTTCCTAGATTTTTAGGTATTTATCTTCAACTATTGCTTTCACTTAGCTTATCCACACTATGTACCTTTCATTACATAGTGTGTGACACAAATACCAAGCACACGCTTCCTTACAATAATTCCATTTTGCGTAATACAAGCCACCACTTGTGTAACACACTGAAGCACACAAGACTCAGACCACTGAGTTTTTAAAATTTACTCTATTTTTCCACCTATTTAGAATAAATGAACTGAAAATAATTTATTTAATTGGGTAAAATCAAAGAACGTGAGTTGAAATAAATTTTCACCAACTTTATTTTACTCTAATTATATTATACAATCACAACCTTTGTCTTTTTAATTGAGAACTCTTAGTCAAATAAGAACATATTTGACTATAGTTACACACAATGGCGGATCTAAAGATATTTTTAACCGCATGCACTATCAAATATTTTGAATTACTGGGAAGCATTTATATATAGTTTAACCTAATTAATTTTCTAATTATGTATTTAAATCAAATTTTAGCCAGAGGCACATGACCACATCGATCATCAATTGCATCCGTTCATGGATACACTTTAAAGTAATAATCCAATGGATGAACTGAATACAAACAACTTTGATCCACATTCAGCTTTGGTGGTTGTCCCACGGACAAAGAATCAAAAGATACCCCTTTCCCTTGAAATGGATGTTGACGTTGACAATGTTAATAAGATCACTCATAGTGTATCTCACTCATTTTTTTATTGCCGATGAAGCTCTCAACAAAATTGAGAACTTTCACAGAGGATTTCCACGACTGAGAGCAATTCAATAAGCACCATGAGAGGATAATAAATCAGCATGTCTTAAGGGGAATGGATCAAGAAAGTTGAAGTCTAACACTCAAGCTCAAAAAAGGTTTTGATATATTCCAAAAATCCATTAAAACGTCATTATGAAGACATTGAATTGGAACTGTCGAGGGATAGTGAACGATCTCACAGTTCGACGCCTTACATAGATGTGTCAGAAGCATCACCAATGTCTTTTGTTCCTTTTTGAGATGAAGAATATGAGTTGTTGGTGCAAGACATTTAGGTTGACTTAGGATTTGAGAAATTGGTTACCGTTGAGCCTCTTGCCAAAAGCGGTAGTTTAGCTATATTTTTTTATAGATTATTTAGAAGTTGATGTTTTATTTTCAAACAATCAAATGATTGATGTATATGTAGTCGTTGATGGAATAAAATTATGTATGATGTTTGTTTATGGCAACCATGTCTTAGAGTGTAGAGAATTAGTTTGGGAGTCTTATGCATTTCACAACAATAGAAGATGGACCTTGGTTCAGGATTGACGATTTTAATGAAATAAGTGGACAGTTGGAGTCAAAAACGGTCATGACGAAGTCAATGCCTGAAATTTACCGCGGAAACGTTATTTCTCTTTCCAGTAAAAAGAAAACAAGAAATCGTAGAATCTGAACTCCTCATCGCCCAACCCATCTTGTCCCCGTCAAAAAATAAAGACATGCAATCTAGGGAACAATCGCATCTCTTCCAAGTCCAGTCGCACATGGGTGACTAGACCCATGACAAAGTCTAGTCGCCCATGGGCGAATAGACGAACGCAAAATCTGGTCGCCCACGGGCGACTAGAATCACTACTAAGTCTAGTCACCCATGGTCGACTAGACTGTATCCTCTTCATCTCTGTCTCTCTCTCCTTTGAATCTTGACTAGGATATTTCTTGTTTCGTCTTGATTGGAGTTCCATTGAAGTTTTACGATAAAAATTGAAAATACTTGTTTTCTCGTAAAACTCTGAATCAATCGTATAAAATGATAAATGTTAACTTAAACACCATTGTTATCTCGACTATACAATTGGTTTATTATTTTGAGGAGCCAGCAGCTTGTAAACATACAAAAGATGATTTCTCCAAAAGAAA
The DNA here is from genome assembly GCA_905132765.1 of Moricandia arvensis. Classification (NCBI taxonomy): domain Eukaryota; kingdom Viridiplantae; phylum Streptophyta; class Magnoliopsida; order Brassicales; family Brassicaceae; genus Moricandia; species Moricandia arvensis. The sequence continues at coordinate 1,950 of CAJHQP010002484.1, forward strand.
TCGCTTAAACCGCAAAACGACCTGAAATGGTCTAAAACGCGATGAAAGCCCACTTACGATTTTAGAAGAGAATGATCCTAACTATAATGACGGTCTACCAGATACCGTAGAAGATAAATGGAAAAGAGATAGTTGTCAAGTTCGAGATAATTATGGGAAAAAATTGAGAAGATATGGAAGATTTCCACGAAAAGATAAACTCGAATCGGGGCCAGAAAAGGAAAAACGACCGACCTTGGAGACCTATATAAGAGAAGAAAGGGAGAGGGACACACACACACACAAAATTCTCTGAAATTTAGCACTTATGCCAGTTTAGGCAACTACCCGTTTTTTTTATCGAGTTGCGACTCATTTAGGTTTTTAAGTCTTAGGTTGTTAAAACTAGGGAACTCGCCTACATCTCTTGCAGCCAAGGTTTTTACATGTTCTAAATGCTCATACGCAGATTCATAATAAGATATCCATTGCTATATTCTTCATCTCGATTTATTTTGTTTCGACTATTTTTCCATAACTTGACTACTGGTCATTAGGCTGAACAGAGATCCAAGACCGCAGAGAAAGTTAGTGTTTCTTAGCTTTCCTCCAATTCAGAAATCGACAGTGAGAACTTTCGTTCCCACAATTTGGCGCTAGAAGGATTGGGGGGGTTAATGGATCAATCTAACTCACAGCCGCAAAACGCTTAGTCAAATATGTCTATAGATGTTCCGAACAATCAACCACCTCACGATGGCAACGCCGTCGACGACAATGTTGAAAGCACTCCAGCAACAAACTTGTCCGCGGTCAACACAAACGCAAACACCGCAGCATTCGGGGAGATTAAAAAGATATTCTCAACTCTCTAAAAGATATCGGCCGAACAAGACAAGCTCACGAATTCTCTTGCTATAGGTTGAAACCATAACAGCGAGAACCAGTGGCATTCTTCCGCGTGGAACTACTAGAATCCGTGGAAGAAGATTTGACTTAACAACTCCGCACGATAGGCCAACTAACACGCATAGCGCATCGTCTGATCGGAATCCAGACGAAGCAAAATTTGATATAACTCGGCCGAACGCAGAAAACATTCAACCTCATGAGAAAGAAACAAGGGTTGACGAAGTCAAACAGGTCAACTTGGAACCCAGCGATCAGTCTGACCCGTCGGACGAGGAGGTTGACGTGCATCCAAGGAGGACAAGAAGCTGCACGGCTCGAGAGAACTCTATGTTTAATATACCCGTGACTGAAGAAGAAGAAGAAACATCTTTTGGGTAGAGTATGAAAAGGTAGCCGAGGAGCAGGTGCAAATCACTCGCAACAAACTCCGACAAACTCGGAAAACTATTGGCAGCGACCCTAGTGAGATGCACGATCTCCGCGATTATATCAAAAAACGGCCACATATGTAAAAATGATGAATTCTCAAATTCACCACGCCACCAATGCCGAGATCGACAAACTCCTCGAAGAAGCTCAGAAAACTCAATTCAGTGCTCAAACTCAATTCAGTGCTCGTATCTTTGAAACAAGAGTTTTGGATCCCGGAACGATCCGTAGACCTTCCAAATCGCGATGCGTAGGTCCAAACTCAGGGAAAGCAAAAAGAACGCCAACTATTTTCGCCACTTCGTCGCATCTACAGGGAGCAGCACTCGAATAATTCTTCCACTTAAAGCAGAACTACATCGGAAGCTTCCGCCAACTCGCTACGGAATTCCTCAAGCAGTACTCAATGTTCATGAGTAGGAAAACCTCCAACGCCGATCTTTGGAGCTAGTACCAAAAGGAAGATGAATCTCTCTGTGACTAAATGAACCGATTTAAAATCGTCATGTCTAGAGTTAGCGGAATTAGCGATAAGGTGGCTTTCGATGCGCTCAGAAAGATTCTCTGGTACAAGTCAAAATTTAGGAAATGGATAACTCTCGAAAAGTCGTGTATGATCCATGATGCTCTACATAAAGCAACAGATGATATCATCATCAAAGAAGAGATGAAAGTTCTTTCGGAGAAACATCAAACAACAAATACATCCTCGAAAGGTGCAACATCAGAGAAGAAGCTGAAAAGGAAGACCTCTCGTAACGACAAGTACATCCATCACAAGGGAGAAGACGCCCGGGGAACGCACAATTATGAAATCCACTCCGCATAGGAATAAGGAAGAACATCGGGAAACATATGGACCCACAACTCGACGTACGACGAAACAACATTATGCGAGTTTCACCAAACTAGGTGATACACCCAAAATAGAAGGATCACTCTAAGGTTGGGAGATTGGATAAGCCTTGACCGAATGAGCTAGAAAGCACAAACGATCAAGGGACGTGGATAAAATGGTCCCACAATAGCTTCAGAAGACCATTGACATTCCAACTCCTAAACCCAAAGATATGACTCACTCCGACGACTTAGAAGCTACAATGTTCAATTAAGAACAAATGAGTCAACAAGAATTAAAAAGGAAAGTTTTTGATTAAAAATGTTGAATGATTTCAAACAATACAAAGCAAACATTTATATAATAGGCAATTGGTAGAATTAAATACTCTAGTCAAACATAAAAATATAAAACTTATGAAAACTAAGAAGACTTTGACTTATGGAATATCAAAATGTGGACTATGACTTTTGACGAGAAATAAATCTCCTTGACTTGACAAGGAGTTGGACGATTTTGTGTTGAATAACTCTCTTCGGCTGGTCTCGTCCTTTCGCATGGTCGACAGTCGAAGTATTGCCGTCAGATTAATATATTATTCGACCATGAAATGTAGACTCTTGTTGGGCCATTCTTGAACAATTTCAAACACTAATTTCTGAATGAGAATAAGGCCTCCATGTTTTGTATCAAGTCTTTTAGCTTCTCTCGGTCTAATACTTCATGGATGAAACCGAAAAAGGCCCATAAACAGCTCATTAATCTAAGCTATGATCAGTTGCCTAGCTTGTTTGTACCTGATTTTCATACCTTGGTCGGTGATGCTGGTCAGGGTTGCATTATCCCCTCCTCCTCTAAAATGATTTTTCCTCAAATCTGGACTTTCTAGGATGAATGAACCGACATGGTTTTGCACAGCAAAGGTGTTTCTATTGTTCTTGTGTACACACGCCCCTATTCCAGCTCAAAGATGAAGTGTTGTAGACCCTATTTAGGCCTCAGTAGCTCCACTGGGTCGTACACCTTGCAAACGAATGGCTGAACCAGTTTATGACTTTATAAAGAATCGAGAATATCACCTGAAGCATAAGCGGTTGTGAGATTCATGATCAGCTTCTCGTATACTATCAACCACATTTCATCCACCTTTTGGACATTCAAGAGAACACGTTCAGCCTTTGGTTCTTCCTTTTGATGCAGCTGGTCATCCATAGATTCTGCTCGAACAGAAACAGTTGATATCTCCGGTTCGATATCTTTGGCCTCTTAATCTTCTTCCAACAGTGACGATGGACATGGATCAGTGATCATTTGATGGATCTTAGCCTTCAAACTCTACAGCCATATCTCAAAACCCTTATTCCTCTTCTCTTCAGTTCTGGCCGATGGAATTTTTACAAATTGTTTCGATTGTGGCTTTGTACTGCCTTCTTTGGACTGTTCAGTTTAACTCCCATTGAACCAGAAATAAGGAAGATTTGTGTACATTCTTTGCTGAGTGGTTTCATCCATTTTTCTCTCTCAAGTCATGATTTCTTCGATTCCTCCTCTTGGTCACACTCATATTGTGCTATCATCTCGGCTGTACGTTTGTTGTACCTCCATTCTCGCAACTTTTCTTCTTGTGCTTTAATTTCAGCCTCCTCTTCATAGCTTCTTAATAGTCCAAAGACACAGATCTCTTAGAAGATGAAAAGTTGTACCTTCATTCCCGCAAGTTTTCTTCTCGTGCTTTGCGCGCTGCCTTCTCTTCATGGTTTCTCAACTGTCCAAAAGACATAGTTGATCTCTTAGAAGATGAAGAGTTACGAATGTCTGACTGTGAAGAACTCCAAACCTCAAAGTGGCTCTGATACGACATGATACGCCTAAAATTGAAGGATCCCTCTAATGTTGGTGGATTATATAAGCCTTTCACGAATGAGCTAGAAAGTACAAACTATCAAGGGACGTGCATCGAATGGTCGCACAAGGGCTGCGGAAGACCCTTGATATTCAAACTCCTAAGTCCGAAGATATGACTCACTCTGACGACCTAGAAGCTACGATGTTTAATTAAGAACAAAGGATTCAACAAGAATTAAAAAAAATGGTTTTTGATTAAAAATGTTGAATGATTTGAAACAATACAAAGCAAACCTTTATATAATAGGCATTCTGTAGAATTAAATACTCTAGTCAAACATAGAAAATATAAAACTTATTTTGGGAACCGAAATTCACACTGTCGATTTTCGTAAATTAAGGAATGTAAAAAAACCCTAACTTTCCGTGAGGTCTCTGATTCTCTGCGAGAGCCAACGATAAGTAATCAAGTAAACGCGGAAAGCATGAAAAGATAATGAAACGGATTTAGAAATCAATAGATCTTTATTTTGAATTTGCGTACGAGTGTGCTCCAGAGACAAAAGCGTAAATGAAGTCTGCCTAGAAACGGGATCACAAAGGAATTCATATAACACGAGCAGTAAAACGACTCTAAGTTTGCTAACCACCTATGTCGAGAGAAAACTATGTGGCTGTAACTCGCTTAGCAATAGATAAAAAAAATAAGAAAGTTTTGAAGGATTTGGGACTGGACCTTAAGAAAGGCTGCCTACGTACCCCTTTCAAGGATCAAGTCGGACGTAGTTCAATTAAGAGAGTGAACCAAGAGATCAAACTGCCAAAGCAAGTTCGTCTGGTAATTGAGTGCCAGTCATAGAAACTGAGCTTGTCGAGAAAAAAGCTTAGGGTTTCTAAATGCAATGGGTTGTAGAGTCTAAATAAATCATAATTGTTGAGCAAAGATGGAGACACGCCTGATTATGACTCTGTTATTCTAGCCACCTAAGTTTTAAGTTCTACTAAGCTAACAGAACTTCTCTAGGTCTAAATCTTCTCCTCCGCTGCCTTTTGCTTTACCTCCCCTTATATATGCCTTCTGGGTCAGTTCCCCTTTCCTTTTTTGCCCCTAGGTCGAGTTTATCGTTTCGCGGAAATATTTTTTTTCTCTCAATCTTCATCATTATCTTGGAAACTTGACATTTATCTTCTGAACTTAACATTATCTCTTTCTGCAAGATAAAAGATAAACTGACATTTCAATTGGGCTATTTTTCGTGTAAAACTGCGAGTGGGCTTTTAGTCGAGTTTTAGACCTTCTTGGGCCGCTTTTCGACTTAAGCGTTTTCATAATTTTGTCAAAATAACACTTCTGACACAACGTCGATTCCGACGAGAGTTCGAATTTTTCGTATAGTGCAGGCAACCTTAGGTGTTTAGTTAACTGTTGCCGTTTTACACGATCAATTCAAACTTCATACGAGGAAACAAGTTCTTGCGGTAAAGTTCCAAGATCAATTTTGCTCGAAAAAACAAGAAAAACTTCGATCAGGTTTCAAAGGAAGGAGTTACGAAGACGAATGAAAATGGACTGATGCATTCAACTCCCCGAATAGGCGAGTTGGATTGCATGTCCGACCCAAGTCGCCTGTTCGGCGAGTTGGTCGGCCCACGTCGCCCAACTCACATGTTCGGCGAGTTGGACAGTTCCAACTCGCCGAACGGGCGAGTTGGTTGGCTTGTAAGGTCCAACTCGCCCATTCAGCGATTTGGAAGGCTTGCTTTGCCAATTCTTCCATTCGGTGAGTTGGAAAATTGAGCTTTTCAGTCGTTTCGTTGTTTCGATGTTCGGGGATCTATTTGTCTGTGGCCTAGAGTAACATTTCTCGAGGACTTATCGTGCAAACCCTCCTTGGGGATTCATATGAAATCCAATTTCGATTTTTCCGCTTTTTATTCAAAATATTATCTCTCCCTTTTCAAAGAAGACATTTCTCGGAAAGTTTATGAGGTTGATTCTGTCGTGACCGATTTTGACCCCACCACTTATGTAAAGTAGGAAGACTTTGACTCATGGAAAATCAAAATGTGGACTATGACTTTTGAACATAAATAAATCTCCTTGACTTGACCAAGATTTGGAAGATTTGTGTTGAATAATTCTTCGGCTGGTCTCATCTTTTCGCATGGTCGACGGTCGAAACATTGCCGTTAGATTGATATATTATTCTACCATGAAATGTAGATTTGTGTTGAGCCATTCTTGAACAATTTTAAACACTAATATCTGAACGAGAACAAGACCTCCATGTTTTGTATCAAATCCTTTAGCTTCTCTCGGTTTAGAACTTCATGGATCAAACCGATAAGGCCCATAAACAGCCCATATGCCAAGCTGTGATCAGTTGCCTAGCTGGTTCATACCTAATTTTCATATTTTGGTCCATGATGCTGGTCAGGGTTGCATTATCCCCTCCTCCTTTAAAATGCTTTGTCCTCAAATCCGGACTTTCCAGGATGAATGAACTGACATGGTTTTGCTCAGCCAAGGTGTTTCTATCGTTCTTGTGCACACACGCCCCTATTACAGGCTCAAAGATGAAGTGTTGTAGACCCTCTTTACGCCTCAGTAGCTCCACTGGTTCGTACAGCTTGCAAACGAATAGCTGAACCAGTTTATCACTTGATAAAGAACCAAAAATATCACCTGAAGCATAAGCAGTTGTGAGATATTTTTCATGATCAGCTTCTCGTCCACTATCAATCACATTTCAGCCACATTTTGGACATCCAAGAGAACACGTACAGCCTTTGGTTCTTCCTTTTGATGCAGCTGATCGTCCATAGATTCTGCTAGGATATAAACAGTCGATAGCTCCAGTTTGATATCTTTGGCCTCTTGATCTTCTTCCAACACTGACGATGGACGTGGGTCCGTGATCCTTTGATGGATCTTAGCCTTGAAACTCTCCAGCCATCTCTCAAAACCCTCATTCCTCTTCTCCTCATTTCTGGTCAATTGAGTTTTTACAACTTGTTTCGATTGTGGCTTTTTTACTGCCTTCTTTGGACTGCTCGGTTTCTCCCATTAAACCAGAAATAAGGAAGATTCAAGTACCTTCTTTGCTGACTGGTTTCTTCCATTTGTCTCTCTCAAGTCGTGACTTCTTGGATTCCTCCTCTTGGTCACGCTCATATTGTGTTACCATCTCGGCTGTACGTTTGTTGCACCTCCATTCTCACAACTTTTCTTCTTGTGCTTTAATTTCAGCTTCCTCTTGATAGCTTCTTACTAGTAAAAAGGAAACAAATCTCTTAGAAGATGAAGAGTTTTACCTCCATTCCCTCAAATTTTCTTCTTGTGCTTTGTGCGCTACCTTCTCTTCTCGTGTTTTGTGCGCTACCTTCTCTTCATGGTTTCTCATGAAGATGAAGAGTTACGAATGTCTGACTGTGAAGAACTCCAAACCTCAGAGTGGCTTTGATACCACATGATACGCCTAAAATTGAAGGATCATTCTAATGTTGGTAGATTGGATAAGATTTGCACCGAATGAGCTAGAAAGTACAAACGATCAAGGGACGTGGATCGAATTACAAGGGCTGCAGAAGACCCTTGATATTCCAACTCCTAAGTCTGAAGATATGACTCACTCTGACAACTTAGAAGCTACGATGTTCAATTAAGAACAAAGTATTCAACAAGAATTAAAAAAGAAAAGTTTTTGATTAAAAATGTTGAATGATTTGAAACAAGACAAAGCAAACTTTATATAATAGGCAATCTGTAGAATTAAATACTCTAGTCAAACATAGAAAATATAAAACTAATGAAAACTATGAAGATTTTCTCTCATGTAAAATCAAAATGTGGACTATGACTTTGGACCAGAAATAAATCTCCTTGGCTTGACCAAGAGTTAGACGATTTTGTGTTGACTAACTCTTCGGTTGGTCTCGTCCTTTCGCATGGTCGACGGTCGAAGCATTGCCGTCAGATTGATAATTATTCTACCATGAAATGTAGATTCTTGTTGGGTCATTCTTGAACAACTTCAAACACTGATTTCTGAACGAGAACATGACCTCCATGTTTTGTATCAGGTCCTTTAGCTTCTCTCAGTCTAGAACTTTCAGGATCAAACCGATAAGGCCCATAAAAAGGCCATTAAGCCAAGCTATGGTCAGTTGCCTAGCTGGTTTGTACTTGATTTTCATACCTTGGTCCATGATGCTGGTCAGGGTCGCATTATCTCCTCCTCCTTTAAAATGCTTTGTCCTCAAATCCGGACTTTCTATGATGAATGAATAGACATGGTTTTGCTCAGCCAATGTCTTTCTATTGTTCTTCTGCACACACGCCCCTATTCCAGGCTCAAAGATGAAGCGTTGTAGACCCTCTTCAGGCCTCAGTAGCTCCTTTGGTTTGTACTCCTTGCAAACGAATGGCTGAACCAGTTTATCACTTGATAAAGAACCGAGAATATCACCTGAAGCATAAGCGGTTGTGAGATCTTTTCCATGATCAGCTTCTAATCCATACACGCGCAGGTTTATCACGTATCTATTGTTCTTCTAATCGTAAAGGGAGATGTGACTCGTATGGTCAATGAATTCTTATTTGAGGGTATTGTTTCCCCAGAGCTAAATGATACTAACATTTGCCTTATCTCGAAAAAAGAAATACCCACATAGATGACTCAGTTCCACCCTATAAGTTTGTGTAATGTGAGTTACAAGATTGTCTCAAATGTCTTGACAGAGATTGAAAAAGATTTTACCTTACACAATATCTGAGGACAAAACCTGGTGGGAGACATAAGTGAATGGAAATAAAAATAGACATGTGTAAAGCATATGACCGAATACAGTGGATCTTTATCAAGAAGGTTTTAGGGAAAATGGGTTTCTCTGAAACTTGGATCAAATGGATTATGCGTGTGTCTCGTCTGTACAATACCATGTCCTCATGAACGACCAGCCAAGAGGACATGTAGTACCTGAGAGGGGCATATGTCAAGGAGATTATTTGTCTCCTTCCATCTTTATCTTATGCACGAAAGTGCTCGTTAGTCTTCTAAATCATGCAGAGAGTCATGAAAAGATAACGGGAATGTGTGTCGCTTGCGCTTGTCCCTCGGTATCTCACTTGTTATCTGCTTATGATAGTCTTTTCTTATGTAAGATGGAGCCCCGTGAATGTGATCAGGTAATGAAATTGGTAAAGGTTTATGGAAAAGCATCATGCCAATGCATAAATTCTGAGAAGTCATTGCTTCTCTTTGGTAAAAGGATACCATCAAGAGTAAAACAAGAAATCAAGGAACTATCTATTGACAATAAAGGGGGGGAATGCGAACGTATCTTGGAATACCAGAGGACAACAGTGACTTGAAATGCATGCTTTTGCATCCCTTAAATATAGGTTTGATCATGGAATCAATGGTTGGTCAACCCGTTAGCTGTCACGAGGTGGAAATTTGGGCTTTTGGCCTTGAAAATTTGGGCTTTTGGCCTTGAAAATTTGGGCTCTTGTCTCGACACTATTGTGTCGAAGTATTTTCCGACAATGAGCGTGTATACCAAAATGGACTATATGTTCTGGAGAAAAACCGAGACTGAAGATCTGAAGCTAGAAACAGATCCTTATCCTTGTATTATCTGGTATTTATGAAAGCTTGTAATGATAAATGATTTCATGGACTCACACATAACTCATTGGAGTTGATTAGGCACACGGAAAGTGAATGTTGCTGCAAACTCCAGGACCTCGGAAGAGACTAAAACAGTACACCAAACAACGAATTTGCAAGCCCTAAGCTTACAAAAATTTTGTTTGATCAATGGATCATGGACGGCCGAAGATACGTGTGTTGGGTTTGGTTGGGTATAGAGCGATAGATCAAGGAATGAAAAACTCTTAGGGTTGAGAAACAAGAAAACCGTTTGTCTTCTTTGCACTCAAAATTGGAGGCGTTAATCTGGGCAATGGATGTCATGCTTCAACACACAAACTGCCATCACTTTGGGACAGATTGCAAGGATGATCAATGATTCAAGACTCGTATGGGAGGTCGCAGTTTGCATGAGACGTTGTCCAGATTTCATGATTTTCCATATACCAAGAGAACAGATTTAGACAGAAAATGGTTTAGCTAGGATAACTCGTACTTTCCATTGTGACTTAACATTTGTTGGTTGTTCTATTCCGCTTTGAATTTCTATATCACCTCTAATTTGAATAATAGAATAATCTTTTGATGTAAGAAATTAGATATACAAAAAAAAATTATCGAAAATGTATATAAAAAATCAAATTAGTTAATTTTATTTTTTCTGCTATTCACTGATATTTCAAAGTTATTGCTGGTATGAATCAGGGCTATTTACTTAATGTACCATTTGAGTTTTGTAGCCTTCTTCAAAAAAATTTATAGAAACTTCACTCTCATAAATTAGAACTTTAGGAATATGTAATTTTAAACTCGACAATAACAGTGGATACAATATTGAATGTTCAACTTGTGGTGCAAAATGTTCAGACTTTTCAAGTGATAATTCATATTCGTCTAGATGTAAATAATAGAATATATAAATGAACGGTGCTCGTTCAGCTTCGGCAGCACGTTCGTGACTGTCCACTTGTTAGCGCCTTAATCGTTAACAAGAAACGTGATCCCCAAGTTATGATATGTTTTAAAAAATAAAATTAGAGAAGTTCTTTTTATTTATGCTTTCTTTTGCATGGTATTAGAAAACGCAAAAACGATATATTAAATATTTTTTCTTCTGTTGACAAAAAAAAAAAAAAAAAATTCTTCTTACTCGACTGCGGTAGATCTGAAACTACTACATATCACCAAAGAAAAGGATGAAGATGTCATTTGAGTATTAAATTTGCTTATTTTTGGATGAATTTTTGTGCCAATTAACCATGATAATCTACTATCAAAATAGGAGATATAGGTCACCAAAACTGATGAACTAATAAGAGTATGTATAGGCTCCCAAAAACCAAACCCGATCAGCCTACACACAAAACATGAGTAATTGAAAAAAAAAATTATCGTCTAAATCTTGATGCATCCATGATTCCAACACATTTTAATTGGTTATTAAATTAATAAAAGAAATTATCTAAATATCACTTTCTTATTACCATTTCTTATATTTACCTTAATCTTTTTTACTCTCCTTTTTAAGAGAAAAAAAACACTTATAAATTATAACCCTAAAATTAATTAATCTAAGATTTAGGGTTTAGAGTTAAGGGGTATGGTAAGGCTTTGGAATATGAAAGTTAGGATTTAAACTAATCTAAAAAAAAAAATTCCTTTTAAAAACAGTATTTATGAAATGTTTTTTTAGCGAAGGTAAAAATGAATAATAATATCAATAAAGTGGTAAATATGAAAATTTCCAAATTAATAAAGTGTTTAAGCCACATATTTCTTCCTCATAGTATATTTTAACTTCTCTTTATTATATCATGATATGAAAGTTCACACCAATTTCCTCGTGGGAAATTTTAAGTGTTTTTTACTCGACCTAAAAGTCAATAATAATACTCCAAGTATCACATCGAAGAAAAGTCTTCATTGACATTCACACATTGGTTTTGGCTCAGAAGAGTAATGTTTACCTTATGACAACACGTTGGTTCCTTCTGTCTATAAAGATTCAATTTTATCCTGAAATTAAAAGCAAAGACTTCAACACCTCGGAGACGACAATGGAAGAGCCATTTCTTCCGAGAGACGAGGAGCTAGTCCCAGGTAAACCGACATGGCAAAGAGGACAGCTCACCGTGGAACTGAAGAAATTGAGCCTCTTAGCCGCTCCTTTGGCCATAGTAACCATTGCTGAATACTTATTGCCTGTCATCTCAGCCATGGTCGCCGGCCACAACGGCGAGCTTCAGCTCTCCGGCGTCGCTCTTGCCACCTCCTTCACGAACGTCTCCGGTTTCAGTATTATGGTAATAGCTATGCCAAGACCCTCTCTTTCTCGGTTAAATGATTCTCAAGTCTTGAATGTTAAATTAGATGAGTTTCCAACTGATAAATCGACTGATTCATATCTTTTATACTTCTTCTGTTTCAATTTAATTATTATTGTAGAATAAAACTTTTTTTTTAAATAATTATCGTTTTATGATTTAAAGGCAAAATTTATTAACTTTATATGTTATTCTATTTTTATTGGTTGAAATGTAATTAAGTTTATAATTAATTATATTTTTATTTTAAAAATATATAAAATTAAATATTTTTTATTTTGTGTGCAGAAACATAACTAAAATGAAACGGATGGAGTACTAGTTAATATCCCTCCTTCCGAATTTATATGTGAGAGATTTTGTCTCTAATATTGAAAACGCTTTGTGCAGTATGGTTTAGTGGGTGCCTTGGAAACTCTTTGTGGCCAAGCTTTTGGAGCCAAACGATATGAAATAATCGGAACCTACACATACTCTGCAATCGCCTCCAACATCCCAGTATGTTTTGTCATAGCAATTCTTTGGATTTACATCGAAAAGCTTTTGGTCTCTCTCGGACAAGACCCTGACATCTCTAGAGTAGCTGGCTCCTACGCCTTTTGGCTCATACCGGGTTTGTTCGGCCAAGCTATTGTCATACCACTCACTAAGTATCTGCAGACACAAGGGTTGGTTCTCCCTCTGCTCTTCACTGCCGTAGCAACACTTTTGTTCCATGTCCCAGTTTGTTGGACTATGGTTTATGTGTTTGGTCTGGGAAGCAATGGAGCTGCTATGGCTATTAGTGTCTCTTTCTGGTTCTATGCATTGATACTTGCATGTTATGTGAGATTCTCCACCTCTTGTGAAAAGACTCGTGGCTTAGTATCTGAGGATTTTGTGTCTTGCGTCAAACAATTCTTCCAATACGGAATCCCATCAGCAGCAATGCTTTGGTAAATCATTTTAAGTTCCTTTCTGGTCAAGTTACAATGTAAAGCTAATATGGAAAGAAACTTAGTTTTTGAGCTACTTGGGCTTCCTCTCATCTCACTTGCCTTTTGTCTTCTTTTGATAGCTTAGAATGGTGGCTATTTGAGCTACTCATACTCTGCTCAGGTCTCCTCCCTAATCCAAAACTTGAGACCTCTGTTCTTTCAATATGGTAAGTATTATATATAAGTACTTTTTCTTTTTTTTACTACAAAGTATAATGCAATTTCTTTTGTATCAGTCTTACAACAGCAGCTTTGCACTATATGATTCCAGGAGGAATCGCCGCGGCTGTGAGGTATGATTTAAATTCTCAGACCAAATCATCTCTCCACATTTCCTTTCTTCAACATTTGTGATTGGTTGCTTGCAGCACACGTGTGTCTAACAATTTGGGAGCTGGGAATCCTCAAGTTGCTAGGCTATCAGTATTAGCAGGACTTTGTCTCTGGCTTGTGGAGTCAATTTTCTTCACCACACTTCTCTTCACCTGCAAAAATATCTTAGGCTACGCATACAGCAACAGCAAAAGAAGTTGTGGACTACGTGGCTGACCTATCTCCTCTGCTCTGTCTTTCTTTCATCCTTGACTCGTTTACTGCAGTTCTCAATGGTGTTGCTAGGGGAAGTGGTTGGCAACATATTGGAGCTTGGAACAATGTGGTGGCTTATTATCTCATAGGAGCTCCTGTTGGAGTTTACTTAGCTTTTGGTCGTGGTTTTAATGGAAAAGGATTGTGGTGCGGTGTTGTGGTCGGATCGGCTGTGCAAGCCATTATACTTTCTATCATTACAAGTTCTATAAATTGGAAGGAACAGGTTAGTACTTGGAATAGAAGAATAGTCACTTCAGCTTGTTACACTTACAGTTTCTGTTTTGTTTTTTTTTAAATCTTTGAAGTAATTTAAATCTATGATTTGCAGGCTGAGAAAGCCAGGAAGAGAATAGTCTCAACTGAGAAAGAATTGAAATAAACGAAGGGTGTTTCTTAATTACTCCATTTTGTTTTCTTCAGTTTTGATATATAGATATAACAGTTTCATAATCAACAAATGGATAAAAACTCTCATTGGTTCCAAACTATTATGAATATTGGTTAGCGTTGTGGTTATTAATGTTCAGTTAGTTTGTTACTAATTCCCAGAAGCAAGATTGGAGTGACACAACTCCCTCCATCTTGAAGGGGTGTGTAAGAGATATGATATTAATTACCATTCATTGCTCAATATTTTTAGTCCTCTGTTTAAGGAAGTTCTCTTTGTACATATATGAACCTATGTAATGTACAATATATATGAGAAACATATTACCCTAACATAATATTGGTTAAATTGTAAATTATATCCTAAATTCAGTTAATTTGTTTTAAAGATTAGTTTTAAATTGGTAAGAATACTTTCAAATAAAAATGTACATCTAGAGAAAAAATATTTTGCCCTAGGGCCTCAAAGTGATAACTAAGCACCCACCCAGGCCCCAATCAACAAAACGCATAAACTAGTTAACCCGTAAGTCTCAGACAAATACGATTGCTCAGGCTCCCTTCCTTTAGTATTTTGTAGGTAACCCTAATTGAAAGAAAACAAAAACCTAATAATACACTATTCCGGCTAGGATTTCTCACTACCATTAACTAAGGTCAGAGTTTTAAGTTACAATTAATATTCCCCTCACTTTCTGGGAGATTACCTTGGTATATATAAATTTTGGTTTTTCGCATTATTGTCCTTCATATCGTATAATGAAGACCGAATATTAACCTTTTGATGGGCCCAAATTGCACATAGGTTATTGTGGGTGCAAAATAATCTCCCCTGCGTCAGTATTGACAGGTGCAAACTGCCTACAGAAACCTTGAATGTTCCTGACCTAAATTTTAAAAGCACAACATGCACACTCCAAATTGCACATTCAAGAGATGGTGCATATGTTTATGGTATGAGCGCTCTATAAACAAAATTTGCATTATCAGCTGCTTAACAACACCGCAGACTACTCCTATCAGCTGAACCGTAGCAGCAATACTATCCTTAAGACTCACTATTGATTAGCAAGTCATGACTGGGATCGTTTGTCTGATATTTACGAGAGATGAAATCAGGACTTACCATCCACTCACGAGGGAATAAGTTTAGAACAGATTCTGTAGACCTCTATCTCATCTCGTACATGTACAAAGTAATCTACAGGTTACCATACAATAATAGGCATCAAAGATCGAACGAATGCACAGTTGTTACAGGCGTATCATAACATTCCAAAACTCTCGGACTCGTGTGGTAAAGCGAGCATGGATATCCCTCGGTCTTAGACTGCACAAAATCAACAAAGTCTTAGATAATACAAACACCCTGGATAGCCCACAGCTCTTGCTCCCGATAAATGGAGCCATTTGGAACCATGTTGTTTTTCAATCATCCTCACAGAATTATCTTTTCCCACGGCTCACACAACCATTTAAACTCCCTTTACTAAAAATTTTTACATCTCAAATGGTGCCACCACAACTCGTTAATTACTTTATATATAGGTATGACAATAAGTCTATTCATCAATTCAACTAGTTATTTAGTTCCATGAATGGGTATGCATTAATAGGCTTCAAAGATAAACACACACTTAAAAAGGTATTTAAATAGAAAATGTAGGACAGTAAAACAATGATCTGTTCTTCTCAAGTTTCATCCACATGGTCTCTTACTCGGATCTTCAGGCACCACGCCCTGTGAACGCTTTAAACTGGGGATCGGTTCTTAGTGGGCCCGGTTTATATACCAGTTCTAGTTCGTAAATCTATGCTTAGTTCATCACAGCAATTCAAACCGTGGATAGAAGGATAAAAGAATAGAGAACATTAGCCTGATCAGTGCTTTCGCTATGATAACGGGAAACATTGGTAATCAGAATATGATCAATATCGTTGCGATTGGCTTGTCCTCTTTCTGGAAAGAACCGATGAGCATTATCTAAACTGGAAACGCTTATGTATCTTCTATTTTTGAGAAACGCTATGGAGACGTGTTTCTGTCGGTTTTAAAGGCCAGCCAAAGAGCACGTGTCATGAATAAATTAGCCGCATTAAAACTTTCTGCGTCGTGCAGGGTGTGTCGAAAGGACATACTTTGTTCGACGCTTTTCCAAGATTAGGCGGTATAATGGAATCACTCTCAAACTTGTGGTTTCGTTTTTTACGGGGTTTAACACCACAGTTTCGCTACAACGTTATGAATGTTTGAATAGTGAAATCCGTCTCATGAATATGTTCTTAGTTCATTGTCGGACCGATTTTGCAGATAAGCGGGGGAACAAAGGGTATTTTTGGACTGCTGTAGCTTACAGGTTGCGATTGATTATTATCTCTTACATACTACTTCTCTGTGTATGGATTTGTACTCTTCTCTTGCTCGTCTATATGGGTCCTAAGAGAGGCAGGTAAATGCAGAAAAACAGCATTACTTTCTGAAGCAGTTCTCCATATTAGCCTGTTTTTTTTGCCTTGGCTTTCTGTTTGCGGCTGTCTCGAGTATTCGGCTTCACATGCATTTGCTAACTGTAAATGTCATACAAGCAGATTTAATCTTGCTTTGGTGAGCAACACGTTATGGGACTCTCTCCAAGATAAGAATAGTGTGTCCCCGTTCGTATACTCTTCACGGTTTGTGTTCGGATCAAATAACCAGTTTAGAATCAACGATTTTACAGTGAGTTTACCATGCGCATCACTATTTATTACGTGTGCACATAACGACGTTCAACTACAATTTGTCACCTGAGTGTTAGTATTATCGGTGAGTTTAGCTCCACAAGATGTAAACACTCAGAACTTCCTTCGTCATGTCTATATCTTCCTATATTGATTTTGCTTTAAAAGTTGTCTAGTGGGTAGACAAGGCTCTATCCATTGGGGTTGTATCGCGTTTTCTCTTGTGCTCATATATTATTCACTCATATGGCATTGATTAGTTTAACTCAGCATACCCTAAGATTATTAACACACATGATCCTCTTCTTATTTTTGATAACACACCTAGAGACAAACCATGACTATTGGATATTATCTCTTGTTCGCTAAATACTAGAATATACGAAGACTATTCATATTATGTCACATACAGAGCCGATTCATCTCCTCCTAATCATTGATTTTTTTCTTCCTATTCATTTTATAAACTGTACGTGTCTTATGCACTGAATAAGATTTTTTTGCATTTAACATCCATTGGTTATGAGTTAAGTTGGCAGGAACTCAAACTCTTACCTTCTTCATGTATTCTTTTGGCATACTTATCTTGTCTAAGCACAATTCCATCTTTTCTTTGTATCACCTCTATTCCCAAGTAATATGTCAATAGTCCAATATCACTCATCTCGAATTTGGTAGCCATTTCTTGTTTAAACTCCAATATAGCTTTCAAAGAGGTTCCCGTGACTAGCAAGTCATCTACGTTACACACAACTATAAGGAGCTCTTTGCTTGCTTTCTTTGCGGTAAAGTGATGGCTCCTTTGAGCAACGCTTGAAGTTCAGACTTCTGAGTATCTGATTAAGCTTTATATTCCATGCCCTCGGTGCTTGTCGTAATCCGTAGAGTGCTTTCTTCAGTCTGTAAACCTTATGCTCTTCTCCAGCAACAGTGAATCCTTCTGGTTGAGTGACAAACAATTCTTCCTTGAGTTCTCCGTGGAGGAATGCAGTTTTAACATCAAGGTGGTGTATCTCCCAACCATGTGACCCTGCTAAAGCAATGATTAGACGAATTGTTTCGATTCGAGCCACCGGAGCAAAGACTTCATCATAGTCTATTCCATGTTTTTGAACATATCCTTTGGCTACTAGTCGTGCTTTGTATTTGCTAATAGTTCCATCTGCATTACGTTTGATCTTGAATACCCATTTTAGACCAATCGGTTTCACTCCATTCGGTAGTTCCACAAGATCCCACGTGTTGTTCTTCTCTATTGAGAAGATCTCATCCTTACACGCTTCAATCCACACTTCTAGCTCTTTAGCTTCGTTGAAGTCCCAAGGTTCATCATTTATAGCCATCAATAATCGCTCACATTCAATTTCTGCAATAAGAATATAATCGTCGAGATATGAAGGTTTTGAAATCACACGAGTTGACCTTCTTGGTTGGGGCTCTGTATCACTGTCTGCAGTATTACCATCACTGTCTGCATCGTTATTATCTTCTTGCTCATGCTCAGGCGTGTACTCATCTTCATTAGCTGTAGCTTCGTTTTTGTTGTTCAAGAGCTTGTGGCTGATAGTGAACTCATTATACTCTGCGTTGTCTCTCTTTTCTGTCCAAAGCCATTCCTTACTTTCTTCGAACATGACATCACGGCTTACAATAATGCGCTTAGTTAGAGGATCAAAAAGACGATAGGACTTTGATCCTGGTTCCGTGCCTAAGTGAATAAGAACTCTTGATCTGTCATCCAACTTTTTCCTTCCAGCCTTCTCTGTTCGGGCATGACAGACACAGCCGAAGACCCTTAGATGTGATAGATTAGGTTTTCGGTTTCTAATTGCTTCATACGGAGTCTTTCCATCCAGGGATCTCGTTGCAACCCGGTTTATTAGATAGGTAGCATGTCGTATTGCTTCGCCCCAGAGATGATTTGGTAAGTTCATATGTTTTAGGATACTCCTTGTCATCTCTAGTAAGGTTCGGTTTCGTCGCTCCACTACTCCGTTTTGTTGAGGAGAGTATGGTGCAGTCAAATGACGGTTGATGCCATGTTTCTCGCAGAAAGATTGAAACTCATGAGATACGAACTCTCCTCCTCTATCGTTCGCAAGGTTTTTACCTCTGCTCTTGTTTCTTGTTCCACACGTATCTTGAAAGTTTTAAACTTCTCGAATGCTTCACTCTTTTCTCTGATTAGTATCGTCCACATGTAACGAGAGTAGTCATCTATAAAGACAAAGACGTACCTTTTGTGAGCAGGTGTTGATGGTGAGATA
The DNA here is from genome assembly GCA_905132765.1 of Moricandia arvensis. NCBI lineage: Eukaryota > Viridiplantae > Streptophyta > Magnoliopsida > Brassicales > Brassicaceae > Moricandia > Moricandia arvensis. Next base: position 20,874 of record CAJHQP010002484.1, read on the forward strand.
GGTCCACAGAGGTCAGCGTGAATTAGTTCGAGAGGTTTGGAAGCTCGATATGTAGTAGCTTGTGGAAACGGTTTCCTACATTGTTTTCCCTTCAGACATGCCACACATGTTTCCACACCGTTTCCAACTTCAGGTACACCAGTGACAAGATCCTTCTTGACCATTGATCTTATTGTTTCTTTATTTATGTGACCCAACCGTGCATGCCATAGAGAGCTTACCTCACAAATCTTTGCTTGCAAGCATTCAACAAGATCGGCTTGAAGTGAAACTTTATATAGACGATTCTTCGTTCTTGTTGTCTCAACCATCAGATTTCCGTTTTTGTCTACCAACTTAAGCACATTATTCCTCATGCTTACTTCACATCCTACCTCTGTAGCTTGACCCAAGCTAATAATATTGCTCCTTAGTGCTGGTATGTAGTAGACATCCCTTAGAATCTTATTTTCTCCATTTTATAATGAACCGTATTGCACCTTTTCCAAGTATGTCAATCTGTGTATCGTCACCAAAGCGCACCTTTCCAGTGATCGTGTCATCAAGCTCAAAGAAAAACATACGGTTCCCACTCATATGATTACTTGCTCCATTATCTAGATACCATACATCTCTTGTATCTGTTTCAGTGTCAAACGTCCTTGGTTTCACATTCTTCTCATTCAGGTACATAACTTCACTCATCATCAATGCATCCGCTTCTCGAGTGTCATCATCCCTCTTATTATTTGGTTCGACGGTCTCTTGAAGTTTTAGCATCTTGTCAGGACAATCTGTGGCGTAGTGTCCAACTTTATCACAATTGAAACACGTGATATGTGATGCATCACCTACACCCTTTCCTTGTCTATAAGCTTCCTTCTGATGTTGAAAGTTTCCATAACGGCCACGACCTCGACCTCTCCAATTTGATCTACCATTACCGCGTCCTCGACCCCCTATTGTTGTAGTTATTGCCATAGTTATCTGTATTAGCATACATCAACTTTCCAGTGTCATCACTTGCATCATCTTCTGCAATTCTTTCCTCAAAAGCTTTTAATCTCCCAACAATATCATCAAATTTTGTTGTCTTAAGATCAAGCATCTGTTCAAGAGATGCAACCATATGAACGAATTTCTTTCGAGGTAGACTCTTCAGAAACTTCTTCACAAGTTTTGTTTCTTCAATTATATCTCCAAGAGAGGCCGACTTAGAGGCAATTTCAGATAACTTGTTGCTGAAGGAATCTATTGTGTCTCCATCTTTCATCTTGAGTCTATCAAATTCCACCATTAATGTTTGCAACCTGGCTTCTTTAACACGTTCAGCTCCAACATGTATTGTTTTTATTGCTTCCCAGATCTCCTTTGCTGAGTTTAAATCCCCAACCTGCATTATTAGGGTTTCTGGTATAGACTGGAACAAAAGTGCAGTCGCCATGTTGTTTTTCTTCACGTCTTCGGTTCAGGGGTCTATTGTCTCCCATACTTTGCTGACCTTAAGAGCTATCTTCATTCTGATAGCCCAAACGGTGTAGTTTGTATCGGTTAACATCGGGTATTTTATGGAAGCACGTCCAGTATCTTTGTGTAGTACAATTTCATCATTCTTGTTGTCACCCATCGCAAAAGCTTTCTAGTTTCTTTTAGCTAAAGCTCTGATACCAAATATGGAATCACGATATCAAAATAAGAAATCCTTCTCTTATTAAACACTCAAAAGCTCAAATCACAAATCACAACTCAAAATCTCACGTTTAAAAACACAACACCACGCATCCTTTATATATAGGATAACAATAAGTCCTATTTCTAATAGTATTATCATATTTGATAATCTTAAGATAAACACAACTTAAATATAAGAAAAAGGAAACATTACTATTCAAGCTTATCCAACACATGTTTGTGTCCTTTCTCGAAAATGACGTGTTACTATTGATAAATTACCGACTTATATAAAAGTGAGATAGATCATTTTTAAATTTATTATGCTTTTATTTAATAAAATCAAAGGCGACTCACCACAAAGAAGATAGATGTCGAGGTGATGCTATGGAGATGATGACTCCTCTCTCGCACATTCTTCAACAAAGGCGGCTCACCCCAAGGAAAATGAAGTTCTCTCCATTATAATAATAGGTTCAAAGGTGCACAACATCCGATTATAAATGGCTTGGTTTGGTTTAGAGATAATTAATTAATAAAAAGAAACTAACACCCATGTCGTTACAACTTTATTTTGACTGTATTTTTTGCGTCATGTTGCAAATTTTTGTAAGTTTTTTCTCCTTTTCTCCATTATTTCACGTAATTTCGTATTTTTTAGGATTCAAACTCAAACTTTCTAGTATGAAATCATTAATAAACCTTGAAACCAATGGACCTAGGGGGTTTACACTGTTACAATTTTATTATATACATTTATGAATTGTGATCTGTCTGCTTAAAAGAAGTTTCCATTGAATTAAGTGGTTGAGGGTTTTATCTATTAGTGGTTTATAATAATGATTCTTGCCTTGTCACTGTTTTGGTGGTAAAGAAAAGACCAAGTCGTAGACTTAATCTGGTAGAAGCAATTACTACATTCAAGTCGTAGACTTAATCTGGTAGAAGCAATTACTACATTCAAGTCGTAGCTATCTCTTGCTGCAGATTATATTGATGATTTAGCAACACTAACACTGATTATCAGTCTTGACTCCTCAGCCACATGCTCAAGATCTATACAAACTAGTTACAAATTATTAAGTTGTACATTTATTTTAGGGGCTCTTTATTTTAAGCTATCACATATTATTCAGTTTACTTTTCATCATTTGTATTCTGTTTCAAGTCACATATCAAATGAATGATTATAGGAACTATAAACATTCCTTCAATTAGCCACACAGTGAAAAATGTCCATTTTAAATTATGTCAAAGAAAAGGAGCGGACGATTATTGTTGAATTGAAGATCCAAAAGACACAAAAAATTTTGGATGGGTAAAAATTGATAAAATCAAAGAATTATTGACAAACGATATATTTCTAATCTAAAAAGACTTTTTATGTTGACCAAAAAAGTTATGCTCTTTGATAACCAACACCATGGTTAACCTTTAGCACTTTTTCGGTGATGTCTTATTCGCACTCTTTCAGCCACGATCCATTCTTATTTTTCCGGTCATGACTATTTGCACCCTCTTCGTTATGAACCGTTTGCACTTCTTTGGTCACGACTCATTCACACTCTTTCAGTCACGGTCCATTAACACCCTTTCGATCATGACATGTTTGCATTTTTTTGGTCACAACCATTCACAACATTTGGGTCACGACCCCTTCGCACCTTTTCGGTCATGATCCCTTCGCACCTTTTTGATCACGACATATTCGCAACCTTTCAGTCATGGCTAATTAAAAGTTGACACCTTTTAAAAAGTAATATTTTTTAAGAGTTCTCTCCAGCAAACCGATTATATCATCTTTCACTTCCTTTTTTGAATATTTAATTGTTTAGATATTGTCTTACAAACCCAAAGTGCTCATAGTATATACATAAACCCTAATTTCGGTTTAATTTCAGTATTGGTTTGGTTTATTTGGGTCTAGAAAAACTTTAACTAAAGTTAACCCAAATTAGTTTGGTTTGGTTTGTGTTTAGTTTGGTTTGTGTTCGATTAGATTGTAGTTCGGTTTTATTTTTTGGTTCAGTTTAATTTAATTTTGTTTGTGTGTATTCAATTCAATTGAATTGTTTTTTAGATTCGTTCTAGTTTAGCTACAATCTATACTATATTAAAGAAGAATAACATCAACTCTCAGACTGTCCACGTATGATTAAAAATTCGACCAATGAGAAAGGATTATCTGGCCACATCAGAACAGCTTCAATAGAGAAAAAAGAAAAAATCTCAATCGCAAAACAGGCTTTTCGCTTGAGCCCATATACACATATGCTTCGCCCTTCCTCTTTCTTAATGGAATAGACCCACCGTACGATTATCACCCTTCAGTTTCTCTCTCTAATGTCACAAACCTCCATTAATAATCAATCAGAAAACCTCATTCTACACTGTAACAATCAAACGTCACGAAACTCTTTCTATTCTTTTTCTTTATACCTTATATATATATATATATATATATATATCCTTCTGATTTTTGCTTTACCAACTCTGCAGAAACCAAAAAAATTACTGCAATCGATGGCAACAAAACCTTGAAATCTTATTTACTTTCTGGTGAGTTTCAGTTATGAAGAATGCTTTTAGCTCTTTTAATCTTCATCTAACTTTCTAAATTTCTTTCAAGACTCTTGCTTTGTTTTTTATTGACAGAGAATGAAGGCGATTGTGATCTCGAGCCAGGAACGTCGAAGGTTTTGCAACCCCGACAAGTGGAAGACCAATAAGTGTAGGACGATGAGGTTCTTATTAGAGTTCATGGCACTGCTCTGAGTCGCACTGATACTCTTCATTACATGGCTTTTTAGTCCTTACCAGTGGGTCTCCCGTGATTGGGACCATCGAATCCATCGGCATGTCTGTCACTCACTGGAAAGTCGAAAACCAGGTAGAGATTCACTGAATTTACAAGATTGTGGTTAGGAATTACAATGTTGAGTATGTGTTTAGGTCAAAACTCGTAGGATTAGAGGGAATTATTTGAACGAGGGCCATAAACCTAACCAAATTAGAATCGGAGCTGACGCAAGAGATCTTTTGGTAAGAAAGAGAGACATATATGTTTAAAAATAAGTGTTAACTGAGTCATTATCATTGATTTATTGCTTCTATGATAACTAATTTACTAATCGATCTTCTCGCATACATGAAATTAGTCGCATGTTTAGCCTCAGGTATGTCCTTGAAGAAGACAGTTCCGGCGAACGCAGCGGCAGCCCAAACTCAGAAGAAGTAAAGCGACAACATATTTTAAGCTTTTGCCATATTAATTCGACATCTAAAAGAGTGAAACTAGACATGTTTCTTTCGAGTTTCTCATTCCTGATTTAAAAAATAAATTAAAATACTGGTGAGATGTTTTTCAGTTGATCATCTGAGGTATGGATACACAAACATGATGCAAAAGAAAGACATAATGTTTCTAAATTCCAGAAATTTTAAAACATGCATACCAATTTTAGTTCTTCCTATGTTTTCTATAATATCTAACATGTATAATTCCTTACCTTAAAAGCACATGTATTGGTACATATTTTTACCATGTTCCACTTAATTACTAGAAGGATTGTTTCAAACTTCAACCGAGTGTACCTTATCTTAAATCTGTTTTGAATCAGTGGTATCTAAAGTTTATGTAAATCGACGATTTGTTTCCATGTTTCATGTCCATCTTAATTTCGATATGGGGTTCAGAATGTATTTGTACAAATTAACTTAAGATATGTTCTGTATTTGAATTGCAGGCCTATATGTTAATGCATTCGGACCTAAAGGCACTGAGATAGTACAACTTCAAAAGTATGGACACTGGAGTGATGTAGAGGAAAGCAACTCCTCAAATATTGAGTTCTTTGAATATACTGAGGCTGTAAAGTTACATGGGATCCAAATGTGTAGGCTGGCCAGGTTATTTATCTACTTAGTTCTTTAACTTTTTTTCGTATTATGTATGGGGTAAAAAAAAAATACAGTCATAAATCTTGTAGGAGAAATTTCGTGAAAGAGTTGGGAAGGGAAGTCATGTGAGGGATCGTGGATTTGTACCTAGAGGAAATGGTAGTGGTAGTGACACTTTACTCATCTCTTGAGTTTCGGTTTTATGAGAACTACAATTACTGAATCTAAAGTTTATTCCAGAGAGATGTTTGTGTATATGAAGCTTGGAAGATGCATGGAAAACGGAAGAATGGCAGACTTTTGGTTAAAAAACCCGAGATGGGTTGGAATGCCGCTTTTAAAACTCAATGGAAAGGTGATACAATAGAGCCAACCCGTCAATTATTTATCTGGGAATGCGACCATACGTGATAGGTGGGGTTCTAAACAACGCATGTATTGGACACAAGAATTTCATTAGGCTTTCGTTGAAGATGTACTTAATCAGCTTGGCGGTAGTGAACATGCGTAAGCTTTCCTCTTTTCTTTGTTCATGTAAATAAATATATGAAGGCTATTAACTGTAAACAGTGGCACTTACCATTCTCTTGGATTTTTTTCTTTTTCACCATAGGAGCCACGCCTAAGGCTGTTCTGAGTATATTCAATAACCCTGGTTTGACCACTTATCATGTCAAACTGGTCAATAACCTAGGCTCGTTCTTACCCCCTGACTGTTATTTTTTTTAATGCATTTCATGTTGGTACAGTTATTTCCTTTTCTATTTTCTTACGAACAGGAAATACAGAAAGCAAAAGCATAAGCATGAGACTTCGGAAACTACTGGGACATTATACTTTCACAAAATACTTATGTGCTTTCCTGAGCTATAAACCACACATGCCTCTTGAAAATTAATCATTCCTTAGAGAGGCAATGTCTCTAAGGCAACAGTTTTCTAACTGCATAACAAACCTCTAATATTTTCTTTTTGGAATTTTGTCTGTTAGGTTTACATTATATGTTTAATTTTGTCACTTTTTATTTACCAGGAGCATTGAGATCGCAGAATCTTTAAGGTTACAAATTGAAGTTCAGAAACACCTCCATCTGCAGCTTGAGGTAATGATTTCACCTGCATAGCATTAGCCGCTAAAAAACTATCCTTCTTTGCCTGCTTTCTAACCAGAAAGAGTATTAGTACTAGATAACAGGGACTATTGGCTGATGTTGTTTTAGTTTGTCTCATATGAGAGAGAGATCTTTGATGTATACATATAATACTTAGGCAAAGGTTGTATGTGGTTTGATTTTAAGTTATACTTGCAACGGTGTAAGCAGGGGAATGGCAAATGCTCGGTTCATGGATTGCTGTTACCTTTTATACCAAGCCATGTTTCAGTTATGTTCCGGTAAAAAAAGAACCGGGTTATATTATGGAAAAGGTTGCAGAATTCGCAATCAATGAATTTTTAGATGCAACCTGCAAGTCCTCTCTTTGGATTTTTATTAATCATGAAAAAATGATACTATGAGGTCTTAGAGAGTGCGTGTAAACGGAAAAGTTTCAGATGTGTACAACGTATAGTTGCTCATTACTTGAATTGTTTCAGGGATAAGATCAAGAATGAGATCATTCATCTTGGTTTAACTATTCAGAAACTTGAATAATCTCTCAAATATTGGTTGGTATGTCTTTTGTTTGCAGAGTGTAGTTGAAGTAAAATTTTAGTTCTTTCTAACACAATCTCCATCAGACTATGACCAAAATAACTTTATAGCAAATACTGTCATGTGTTAAGGTGACAAGATGCCTTTCTTGAAATACTGATTTTTAACACTTTCGTGAAAAACCGATATGTTAAACTTTTAACTAACAAACAATGATGAGATTCCAGATCTTTATTCACTACAAAGATCACATAGTGAGAAAAGAATCGATCAACTATCACCAGGGGAAAAGAGAAACGAAAACCAGAGAACAAACATGTTCACATATTTGTTTTAAAGAGCCAAAGGGAAAAAAAAATCAATGTCCTTTTTGTAAACCAATGTAACCAGATTTGCTCCAAAATCTATATGCTCTACAAATTTCGTTAAGTAGTGACTATGAGAGAGACCCATGAAAGCAAGCAAAATTTAGGTGAATAATTGTTTTTTATATATTTTTGAAATTCTTTATGAAAAAATTATATTGTCAAATGGCATATGATGTTGCAACTAAAGATGATTTATTTATTCTCAAATCTAACACTACAACATTTTGTAAAGAAGCCAAGCATTTAAATGGCGAAGTATATTCTATAGACGGAGAGACCTTTTATCTTGGAAAACATCTCTTATGTTCTAAATCAAGTTCAATTGCATTTGCAAAACTCAAAACTAAATAAAGTTCTGGGACACAACCAAACCGACAACACCGCGTAGTACAAAATATAGAACTGCAATTTTAAGATGAAATATTAAAAATATAATAATACATATCACATTAAACACTGGAAAAGGAATAAAAGAAACAGATAAACAACATCTACAATTAGCTTATAATTACAGTAAGCTTATTATCTGAAATGTAATATATGTGCATTATCTATATATTAAATACATTGATATTTGCCTAATCCCGGGCGTAGCCCGGGCAAAATCTCTAGTATTTATAAGAATATAAAAAAATCATCATTTGATACTAAATACTTATTTTCCATATTTTAATTTAAAGCTAAACATCATATTAAAGATATAGAAACTACAATCTAACAATTTCATATTATTATCTTCAAACCTAATATAAATATCACAAATATTTTATGGTTTAAATGTTGACGTATGAGATTCCTATTCTTTTTATTTTTAGTTGTATTTATTCTATTTATTCAAAAAAAAAATTATGTTTATTTATTTATGTCAAATGGTTATTAGTATATTTAATTAATATAATTAAAAATATTTTGATTTTTCGGTTTGGTTCGGTTAAAAATCAAACCAAACTATTTGGGTTGATAGAATCATGAACCAAATGGTTTAAACATATACTTTGGTTTGGTTTGAATCAGTTGAAGTTGGGTTGGGTCGGTTGGGTTGGTCTTTTTTGTTCACTCTACCTCGTAGAATAGTTTGGGAAGACATAGCCCCAAATATAAAGCCTAATGGGCCCTTGTAGAATACATACCCGATCTACACCGTTAAAACATGATTAAGCCCACATAAATCGTGGCCGTTGAAAATGGGAGAGCCCAAGAAGGAGTCATCTAGGGTTTTGTCATTATAAAACCTCCTCATTTAGGTTATTCCGCCTCTCGTCTTCTTGTCACTCATCTCACACCCCAAAGCTCCGAACAATGGTAAGCCCTAGCTTTCTTCTCTGTGTGTTCTTCTTCCTCCATGGTTTCTTCTTGATTCTAGCCTCGTATCTCTCCCCAAACAATAAGTTTCTGCCTTTCATTTCATTTGATGTAGAAATCTCCTGCATTAGTTCTCCTCAGCTCTTTTTCAGATTTTTCTAAGCTTTGTTAACGATGATTCATGAGTCTATGGTTGTAATCTTGATGGGTTTTTGACTTAGATTCATAAAGTCTGTACCTTTACGATATTTAACATAGATCTTTGTTGCCTTGGGAAGAACAGTCACATCGTTAGATCTTTGGATTTTTATATGATAGTCTAATGAAATAAGATGTTTTCTTTTTATTGTTAGGTGTTTGTGAAGCCATCCAAGTCAAACGCTTACTTCAAGAGGTACCAAGTCAAGTTCAGGAGAAGGAGAGGTAATGATTCTTCATTACTTTCTTGTTGATGTTGGCTATGTTCAACACGTTCTTGAAAGTGGTTTCATTTTTTGTATAGATGGTAAGACTGATTACAGAGCAAGGATCCGTCTCATCAACCAAGACAAGAACAAGTACAACACTCCCAAGTACCGTTTTGTTGTCAGGTTTACCAACAAAGACATAGTCGCACAGATTGTGTCCGCTAGCATTGCCGGTGACATTGTCAAGGCTTCTGCTTACGCACATGAGTTGCCTCAATATGGTCTCACTGTTGGTCTTACCAACTACGCTGCAGGTAGTGGACAGTTTTGTGCTTTACCTTAGTTTCTGGTTCTGTCTTGATAGCTTGCTAAAGAGTACTTTTTGTTAAATTAGCTTACTGCACTGGGCTTCTTTTGGCTCGCCGTGTTCTGAAGATGTTGGAAATGGATGACGAGTATGAGGGCAACGTTGAGGTACGTTGTGGCTTTTGTTTCATGTTTCTTATTTGAGTTTTATCTCTGGCTGGATCTCTAATAGTATAAGTTCATGAACAGGCTACTGGAGAGGACTTCTCTGTGGAGCCTACTGAGTCAAGGAGGCCTTTCCGTGCTCTTCTTGATGTTGGACTTATCAGGACCACAACAGGAAACCGTGTCTTCGGTGCACTCAAGGTATATAAACTGTTGTTGTACTGTATCGTCATTGTTCCATTTTATTGTATGTTTCATGACAAGTTTTTTGGTTTGTTTATGGTTTACTGTAGGGTGCCTTGGACGGAGGACTTGATATCCCCACAGTGACAAGAGATTTGCTGGTTTCAACAAGGAGAACAAGCAACTCGATGCTGAGATCCACAGGAACTACATCTATGGTGGTCACGTCTCAAACTACATGAAGATGTTGAATGAAGATGAGCCAGAGAAGTTTCAGACTCACTTTAGTCAGTACGTGAAGAAAGGAGTTGATGCTGAGAACATGGAGGAGTTGTACAAAAAGGTTCACGCAGCCATCCGTGCAGACCCCAACCCTAAGAAGACCGTGAAAGCTGCTCCTAAGGCCCACAAGAGGTTAGCATTTCATTCTTTCTTAATACTATTGGCTTGTTTGGTGCAATGGTTTCTCATAGTGTGTCTTGACTTGTGTAACAGGTACAACTTGAAGAAGTTGACCTATGAGGAGAGGAAGAACAAGTTGATCGAGAGAGTCAAGGCATTGAACGGAGCAGCTGGTGGTGATGATGATGATGAGGACGACGAAGAGTAGATCACCGCAACTTTCAGTGTCTCGTGATGTCTCTTGTAGTTTTTTACTTTTTTTTTTTGCCAGACTTAAACATTAAGCTTTTGTGTTCCATTTTAATTGCGTTTGAGGATTTTGAGTATGAGATTGCTATTTTCTTTAAAGAAGTTGAATCTTTTTGACATTTTCAGGAATTTGCAGTTTATTATTTGATCTAATGCGAACTTTAATCTTCATTGCTAAACCAATCATTCATGATCATTGCTAATATAACTTGTGGTAAAACCTTGCCTTACGTCATAAAGAATCATATGGTTAAACAACACATACTGTTTTGTTACAACCATAAAATCTTAAATTTGCAATTTCTTTAACTCAAGTTTAGAATTCAATATCCCAAATAAGAAAAGCAAAGAGTAATATATCTGATGAACAAACCCATAATTGAAAAATAGACATTGAGGCAAGTCAGTCACTACAAACTACCCATTACTCTTTAACTTCATGAAGAAGTCGACTTCCATAATCTTCTAGAGCTCTAGTTGATCCATGTCTTCATCAAGTTCTTTGATCTTGACCTCTGCGTCTTCACCAAACTGGATGCACTTGTCGATTTCAGACAGTACATAATGTATGCTGTCCACAAAACATTTCAGCTACATTTTCATTTTGATACTAAAACTAAACATGTAAGGAACTAAAAAGAGGAAGTGAGATTTGAGTTTACCTCCTTTCTTTCCTCAAATCAAGCGGCGTGAACCTCACCATGCTATACCGTTCCACCTTCAAAACAAACATTCGAGATCAGGATTCCATTCACGGTTACATTCCAGTTCAACAGCGTATAAGAAGCATTACCAATTCAATTAAGGCTTTGTTTAGTTTTGCAAACTGAGGAGCCATCCTTTGGTTTAACTCAGCAAGCATGGTGCGAGACTCCGGATCTAAGTATCTATATATATGTTAAAACAACACAAGCAAATGAATATTATAAATTTCAGCAGGAAGAAAACAAAAACATGGTAAACTAAGAAGAACAGAGAAAGCAAGACTCACTCCTCAATGTTGCTTTTATCCTGTAAGAGATCCATCTTAGAGAGGATGTTAACATGAGGCAGTTCAAGCTGGATCATTGCAGAAAGAGAAACCATACATCCACTGATAAACTTCGTTACATCTGTTACAAACTGATCCAAGATGTATTCTCTTTTATATCAAAACACTGAATGGTTTCTACTAAAACCCATAATCAAAAGGCAAGGAAGAAAAACCTGTGAGTCAAGCAAATACACTGCACAAACATTGAAGTTATTCTTCTTCAAATGCTCCACAAAATTCTTAAGCACAGGTACATGTGTAAAAATCTCTATCTGGCCTATAACCACAACATAACAGTTAAACAACAATCATGGATTAAAGATGTAAAGTCACAACAGCTATAAGAGAGACACCTGGACAGTCAAAGACTAAGTAGTCATCGTCTGTGAAGTTCTCCAATTCTTCATCCAACCAATTATATAGACTGTCCTCAAGGTACCTATGAACTAAAGTTAAGGTTCCTTCCAATTAACAGAACACAAGAACCAAAATCACAGAGTGCTAAAGGCCTCTAAGGATACTCCATACAATGGATAAGAGCAGCATTGGGACCACAGTTTAGCTCCTCCATAACAACATCAACGGAAACAAGCTCTCGTATATCTACATCCAGACAAGAAGATCACAGTGTGAAACTAAAGAAAAGGAAAGACAGGGACACTGAAGAAGCAGGAGAACTCACCCATTGCGACAGGATAATTAAAGAGTTCTGCAGCAGGATCCAAGTTAACAATGTGCATTGTTCGTCTGATAGTTTCACAGTGTTGGTGTAAAGATGAGCAATAAGTTGACTGCTCCAAAAAAAAAAAAAACTCGCTTTAGTAAAGATGGATGATAAACATTAAACAACATTACTTCAACATGCATTCTTGTCCCTCTTGTATTAAAAAAACAAGAAATGCATAGAGATTAACCTTTCCGCTGCCTGCTGGGCCAATAACAAGTTGTGCATAACGCATTGTAGCTACCACTCTCACACAAACTCAGATGGAATTGACTGGTAAGCAAGATCCTGTATAATAATAGCCTCAAAATGTGACAACTTTAAAGACAAGTCAAAAATATAATCAAGGGTTAGAGTTTTAGTTTGCATGAACCCTTAAACTAACAGTGGAAAAGACAAGCCTAGAAAAACTGGAAATAAGTTGCAAACTGTGAGATCAGAAACGAAATTGCAAAGAGAAAGATCAAAGCAACTCTGCACCTCTTTCGACTCTCTCTTGGACTCGTCGTTTTTCGTCTAACGTGGTTCAGACTTCAGAAAATTGAAGAAAGGAGCAAGCTTTAAGGGGAAATTATATATTATTGGGCCTTTTATCATAAGAAATCAATGCTGGGCCAAGTTTTATGGGATCTTTTATCATAAGCCAATGGCAACTCTTCAATTTCAATAAAGATTTTTGGACATTTTTCTATAAAAATGAATATCAAAGCAGTATATAACATGGTACTAAGTGATTGTTCGTGAATTCACATATATAAATATTATATTAAATATATATTATGTATACAATGATCTTCGAAAGTTAAAGATATTAAATAAATAAATTTTTAATTCCAATTAATTTGAAAATCAAAAATCTCAATACTACGTTTTATAACAACGTTGTTAACTTTAGTGATAGTTCAATATTTCATTACAAATATTTGTTTTACATAGTGTTGATCAAATGATTAACATTAATCTATTGCAAATTTCTCATTTTATTCTATATTTTTAGTTTTAGAATCAATGTGTCATTCTCCAATTATTTTTATTTTTTTGGTCTTGTTCAAAACTATTCTTAGCGATTTTTCTTTTTGTTATTATTGGATAATCAATTTTTCTCTCACAAATAAAACTATTGCTAACCAATCTAATAAAATTTAATTTAAAATTTCTACTAAGAGCGAGATATGAAAATAGTCACTTAAATGACTTATATTTTATTATGTAGTAGATTTATTAAACAATTTTATATGATTTTTAAATCCTATAAATATTAATGAAACTATAAATATACATATAAGCATTTAAAATGATTTTCTAATTTTATATATTTTATATTTTATAAATTAATTTATAAACTTTTATAAATGTTTTATATATTTATAAACTAGATATTTGTTTTTATATATGTTTTATATTTTAACAAATGATTTGTAAAAAAATGTGCATTTTATAATACATAATAGTTAATATAATAATTTATATACAAATATGATGCTTTATATATAAAATCTTTATATCGATTTCGATAAATTGTGTTTTGTTCATTATTTTATTTATTTTATAAATATATAAAAGAATTGATCAAACATTATTAGTTTTTATATAACAATTAGTTACCATAAATTATTATTTTAATATTATGTAGATATTTTAACAAAATGATATTAAGTGTTTATAGACTTATTTTTATATCTAATAAAATAAATAAAAATTAAAATCATTGACCAATGCAATTATTATATTTTTCTTAAGACTTCACCAACACATAAGCAAAAAGCACTTAAATAATTTCAATTAATATATAATAGAATTCAGTTAAAGAGGGTGGTTGGTGGCGAATGAGAAAAGTTCCCTTCTTCTCTCAGTTGTCCAATTTGCTTCTAATCAAGGCGTGCATAAATGAGACAATGGGATAGAAAGATGCTTCTGTATTATTATGTTCTGCTCTCTAATTGAGAAAAATGTTCAGTTTTACTTATGGGGGATTGGATTCTTTCTTCCAATTTGTTGTTACAATCTCTGTAATTGTGTGATAACTTTTCAATTTTTAAAACAAATTTTAACAGATTTATTATAAAAACAACTTCCACCATGAATTTGACATGTGGAAGAGGATTTCGAGATTGAAGAAAAAAATTTACTTTTAGATAAGAACCGTTTTTTTCACATTTCTATTTTAATACAAGCTATGTATAATAGCAAAAAAAAAATTCTTTAACCGTTAGAAGTCATCAATTTGTTATAGTAAAAAAAATTAACATCTAACAGTTGAGTTTGTTTATAATCTCTAATTTATCGGTTATAATTTCATTTAGGAACACAAGTATGACATCATAGTTTCACTTAAACAAGAGACGCGTCTATTCCTCAAAGAGTTACATCGTTTCTAAAACTTAACCTTTGAACCCTTTAGTTAGAATATTTTTCATAACTGAAAAGATGTATATTTTAAAAAACTTGACTATTGAACCCTTCCTAATAAAAACCTTTTAAATATTTGATCACCTAAGCAGAAGACGTGTTTATTCATTAAAAAATTGTGTCTTTAAAAAAAAATCATTGTATTGTTTCATTAAACTACTTCATAATAAAAATGTTTTATAGGTTAACAAATATATAAAAAAGTATTTTTTCTTTGGTCAACATGAAAGATCTCTTTAAATTAGAAATATAGCTTTTACGTTAGGCAAACAAAGAGTTATAAATGTGTCGTTATCTAAGAGTTATGAATGTGTCTTAATCTAAGAGGCATGAACATGTTGTGATCCAAGAGGTAAGAACGTGTCATGATCCAAGGGGTGCAAACATGTTGTGACCGTAAGGCCGCAAAATGTCGTAACCGAAATGATGCGAAACTGTCGTAACCAAAAGGGTGCGAATGAGTTGTGACCGAAAGGTTACGAATGGGTCGTGACAGAAAGGCAGCGAATGGATCATGATCAAAAGGGTGTGAACAGGTCATGACCGAAAGGGTGATAATGGATCGTGACTGAAAGGGTGTAAACAAGTTGTGACGAAAGGAGTGCAAACGGGTCATGACCGAGGAGGTGCAAACGGATCATAACCGAAGAGGTAAGAATGGATCGTGACTGAAAGAGTGTGAACAAAATATCACCCAGAAGATGCTAAAGGTCAACCAAGGTGGTGGTGATCCAAGAACATAACCTTTTGCTTAACATGAAAGGTCTCTTTAAATAAGAAATATATTATTTTTCAATAACTCTTTAATTTTAACATTTACCCATCTAGAATTTTGTTTTTTCTGGATCCCCATTTCAAAAATAATCACCCACACCTCTCTTTTGACATAATTTAAAATGTACATTTTTCACTGTGTCGCTCATTAAAAGAATGTTTATAATTCCTATAATCAATTAATTTCAGAAAAATAATAGTAAAGGGTTTGTTGTTCGGATTTTATGAATCTTTTTATATCGTTGGTTGTTTGTCAATCCAAAAATAGATAGATTGTTCTGTTGAAGATAGTTTGGACGGTGGCTTCAAGTCAACAGTGGTGACAACATTTACGGCACCGTCCAAGCCGTAATTGCAACAATGGTCATGCATGGTGGATGAAAAATTGTCAAACTTTGTGGCATGGATTTGTCAAATCTTGTGGCTAGCTTCTTCTATAAATAGCAAGCAAAGGTGAAGCTTTTCAATTATCCACAAATCCCACACAGAGAGAAAGAGCTAAGAAGAAGAAGAAGAAGAAGAAGAAGAAGAATGCGTAAGTAAGAGAGAGAGTGAAACAAAAAAAAGGTTTTTTTTCTTCTTTTGCATTTTTTTTCTTTTTCTTCTCACGGATATTAGGGATCAGGCGAGAGAAAATTATTTAAGAGAGTTTGGGTATTTTTCTCCTGTTATAACGAGAGAATTATTTATCAGTTTTCTCTGTTATAATTGAGAGGTTGTAACTCCTATTATTTTCCTCGGAATAAATTCTTCTACCTTGTTCGTGGTTTTTACCCTTTGGGGTTTTCCACGTTAAATCCGGTGTTCCATTTATTACACTATTTCTCAAATTATTAGCTGCGACCCTGCTCTATATGGTCCGATTTCTACAACAAGTGGTATCAGAGCATAGGTTCTGGAAGAAGCAATGGCGGCAAAATTTGAGATCGATAAATTCAACGGCAGTAATTTTACCCTGTGGAAGTTGAAGATGAAAGCTATCTTGAGAAAAGATGGTTGTTTAGCGGCCATTAGTGCAAGACCGGCTACATACACGGATGATGATAAGTGGAACGAGATGGACAGGAATGCTATTGCAAATCTTCACCTTGCACTTGCAGATGGAGTGTTGTCAAGCATTGAGGAGAAGAAGACTGCAAAGGAGATATGGGATCACCTTGCAAAATTGTACGAGGCCAAGTCGCTGCACAACAAAATTTTCCTTAAGAGGAAGCTTTATACTCTACGGATGACGGAATCTACTTCAGTGACAGAGCACATCAACACCTTGAATACTTTATCTTCTCAACTCACTTCGTTGAGCTATAAAGTAGAATCACAAGAGCGTGCTGAGCTTCTACTTCAAAGTCTACCAGATTCATATGATCAACTCATCATCAACTTAACAAATAATGTCTCCACCGACAGTCTAGTCTTTGACGATGTTGCAGCTGCGGTTCTAGAAGAAGAAAGTCGGCGCAAGAGTAAAGAAGACAGACGAGAAAATTCACAAGTAGAGGCATTGACGGTGATGAGAGGGAGATCAATGGAGCATGGCTCAAGTGGGAGTCACAAACATGGTAGATCAAAGTCAAGAAGTAAGAAGATTTATAAATGCTACCACTATGGCAAGAAGGGTCATGTGGAGAAGGATTGTTGGGAATTAAAGAATTTCAAGCCTCAAGGAAATGTAGCAAATACTTCAGAGGATGGAATAGCCCTGTGTTGTGAAGCATCAATTTCAAGCGATAACAGAAGAAGGTTCGCTGATATATGGTTGTTCAACTCAGGAGCTACATATCACATGACCTCTAGAAGAGATTGGTTCCATCAATATGAACCCATCTGTGGAGGGTCTGTGTACAGTTGCAATGATCATGAGCTTAAGATTGTTGGCACTGGGTCCATTCAGATGAAGATGTATGATGGTACATTCGTACTATTCATGAGGTGCGGCACGTGGAAGGGCTGAAGAATAATTTATTATCTATGGGGCAACTCGATGAACTCGGTTGCAAAGTTGAAGTCGAGAATGGAACTCTAAAAGTAATTAGAGGAGTAATTGTGCTTATGAAAGGAGAGAAGATAGCTGCGAAGTTATACATGTTAAAAGGAGAAACTCTGTCAGAATCAGAAGCATATGTTGCTTCAAGTTGTTCCAATGAGAAGGCTACAGCGGTGTGGCATCAGAAACTTGGGCATATGTCGGAACAAGGCATGAAAATTCTCGCAGAGAAGAAGTTACTTCCGGGTCTCACAAAGGTATCACTACCCTTTTGTGAGCATTGTGTAACAAGCAAGCAACATCGGTTGAAGTTTAGCACATCAAGTTCTAGAAGTAAAACTGTTCTAGAATTGGTTCACTCTGATGTGTGGCAAGCACCAGTTACGTCACTAGGAGGAGCGAAGTACTTTGTGTCCTTCATCGATGACTACTCTTGGAGATGTTGGGTGTATCCTACCAAGAGTAAGGCGGATGTGTTTTCAGTCTTCAAAGTTTTCAAAGCACGGGTGGAACTTGAATCTGAAAAGAAGATCAAGTGTTTGAGGTCAGATAATGGAGGTGAATACACTGGTGATGCATTTAGCAAATTCTGTAAAATAGAGGGCATCAAAAGGCAGTTCACTACATCATACACTCCTCAACAAAATGGAGTGGCAGAGCGGATGAACAGGACTCTGTTAGAAAGAACAAGAGCAATGTTGGGAGCTGCAAGCTTAGAGAAGAAATTCTAGGCAGAAGCAGTCAACACCGCCTGTTATGTGATAAATCGATCGCCATCAACTACAATTGAGTTGAAGACACCGATGGAGATGTGGACAGGGAAGCCAGTAGACTATTCAGACCTCCATATATGTGGGAGCCCAGTGTACATGATGTACAATACCCAAGAAACTACAAAACTAGATCCAAAATCTAGAAAGTGCTTGTTCTTGGGTTGGGATATGCTGATGGAGTGAAGGGGTATCGCCTGTGGGATCCCACTGCCCACAAGGTTATAATCAGCAGGGATGTTATCTTCACAGAAGATAAAAGATCGAAGAAGAAAATAGCAGTTCAAAAGAAATGTCAGAAATTGTAGCAGTACAAGTGAAAAAGGAGAATTCTTCTGAAGCAACACCAGAACACGAGGAAGAAGAACCTGCCGAGTTGGAAGAAGAACTTGGTAAAGGAAAACGTGTAAGATCTACACCAGCTTGGCACGAAGACTATGATATAAGCTGCAATGTTGCATTTTGTCTTTTAACTGAGGACGGAGAGCCATCAAATCTTCAAGAAGCAATGAGCAGTCCAGATGTATCTCAGTGGATGGAAGCAATGCAAGAAGAAATTGAAACTCTACATAAAAATAAAACTTGGGAGCTTGTATCATTACCGCCGGGAAGGAAAGCCATTGGAAACAAATGGGTATATAAGATCAAGCGAAATGGTGATGACCAAGTGGAGCGGTATCGTGCTAGATTGGTGGTGAAAGGATATGCTCAAAAAGAAGGCATTGACTTCAATGAAATCTTTTCACCTGTGGTTCGACTTACAACAGTCCGAATACTGTTAGCAATGTGTGCTATATTTGACTTACATCTAGAGCAATTAGATGTGAAGACAACTTTTCTTCATGGAGATCTTGAGGAAGAAATTTACATGCTCCAACCAGAAGGTTTTGAAGAAAAAGAAAAGGAGAACTTGGTTTGCAGGTTGAACAAATCTCTGTACAGTCTAAAGCATGCGCCAAGATGTTGGTACAAGAGATTTGATTCCTTCATTATGAGCCTTGGATACAGCAGACTCCATGCAGACCCTTGCGCATATTTCAAGAGGTTTGGTGAAGGAGAGTTCATTACATTGCTGCTGTATGTAGACGACATGTTGATAGTAGGCCCCAACAATGATCGTATCAATGAATTGAAGGCACAGTTGGCTAGGGAGTTTGAGATGAAGGACTTGGGACCAGCAAACAAGATTCTAGGGATGCAAAATTCACCGAGACAGAAATAATAGGAAGATTTGGCTTTCACAGAAGAATTATTTGAAGAAAATCTTGCGGATGTTCAACATGCAAGATTGTAAGCCAATTTCTACCCCACTTCCTATTAATTTCAATTTATCCTCCAGTATGAGTCCTAGCAGTGAAGAAGGAAGGATGGAAATGTCTCGAGTACCGTATGCATCAGCAGTGGGTAGCTTAATGTTCGCAATGATTTGTACACGACCAGACACAAGCAGTGGGAGTAGTAAGTCGGTACATGGCGAATCCTGGTAAAGAGCACTGGAATGTTGTAAAGAGGATCCTAAGATACATTAAGGGTACCTCAGATGTTGCATTATGTTATGGAGGATCAGACTTTGTTGTCAGAGGCTATGTTGATTCAGATTATGCAGGCGATTTGGATAAAAGCAAATCCACAACCGGATATGTCTTTGCACTTGCTAGCGGATCTGTAAGCTGGGTTTCAAAACTACAGTCGATTGTGGCTACGTCAACAACAGAAGCAGAATATATAGCAGCTACACAAGCTAGTAAAGAGGCAATGTGGTTGAAGATGGTAATGGAGGAACTCGGGCACAAACAAGAGAAAATTTCTCTCTTTTGTGACAGTCAGAGTGCCGTGCATCTAGCAAGGAATCCAGCCTTTCATTCAAAAACCAAGCACATACGAGTCCAGTATCACTTCGTTCGTGAGAAAGTGGAAGAGGGAACGGTGGATATGCAGAAGATTCATACAAAAGAAAACGTAGCAGATTTTCTGACGAAAGCAGTCACCACTGACAAATTTATTTGGTGTCGATCATCTTGTGGCCTGATGGAGACGTAAGCAACATGGAATGACAAGGTAGAAAGAATGGTGTGAAGATCCGATTGATCCTCAATCAAATCTTCAAGTGGGAGATTGTTGAAGATAGTTTGGACGGTGGCTTCAAGTCAAAAATGGTGATAACATTTACGGCACCGTCCAAGCCGTAATTGCAACAATGGTCATGCATGGTGGATGAAAAATTGTCAAACTTTGTGGCATGAATTTGTCAAATCTTGTGGCTAGCTTCTTCTATAAATAGCAAGCTAAGGTGAGGCATTTCATTTATCCCAAAATCACAGAGAGAAAGGAAGAAGAAGAGAACGTAAGAGAGAGAGTTAGTGGGAAGAAAAAAAAAACTTTTCTTTTCATTTCGGGTATATTTCCTTACGGGTATTTGGGATCGGGTTGAGAGAAAATTATTTAGAGAGTTTGGATATTTTTCTCCTGTTATAACGAGAGAATTATTTATCAGTTTTCTCCGTTATAATAAGAGAGGTTGTAACTCCTATTATTTTCCTCGGAATAAATTCTTCTATCTTGTCCGTGGTTTTTCCCCTTTGGGGTTTTCCACGTTAAATCCGGTGTTCCATTTATTGCACTATTTCTCAAATTATTAGCTGCGACCCTGCTCTATCCGGTCCGATTTCTACAACATAACTTTATATTTTCCATTAGTCTCTTATGATTAAAATATTACGAAAATCTGGTTACACTGAATGTTACGAAGTTCCGTAACCTACGTTACCAAACAAAAGTTCACGTGACACTATGTCAAAGCATTATGCCGTTTTTACTTTTAGCTCTTTTTAATCCTGGTATTCATGTTTCTTAGTAAACCGTTTCACAATATTGTCCGTAACATTGAAATAAATAATCATGTGTTCTTTAATTAGACATATTCAAGAATTTCTTGTCTATTTTGTTTTTAACTATTTTTTTGAAATAACTATTTTGATCAATTATAATATTATTCTTGTCCCAACATGCTTAATTGCGAAGTTTTGATGGGATCTAATGTATTAGTGAGGATATGATCACATCCATTTTTTTTTGTTTTTAACGAATTTGAAATCAAACAACATCCAAATGACACCTAAAATAGGAGGAAATCCATTTATAAATGAAACTAAACAAACCTAGTATTACGAGCTAAGTTACTTGTTCAGAATTTAATACTCAACGAATGAAAAATAAAGGGAAAAATGAAACATATTGTGAAGAAATAAGAAATCCTCTAAATTTTTGGAAAAGACAGGTTACTCTGTATATAAAATCTATCAACATTAACTTAAAGCTGTGGCATTTTTCATTATTTGAAACTTTAATTCATAATTTTTTTATGTTGTACTTAGAACAAATAAAATACGATTTCTTTTATGGTTATAGTTTGAAATGAAAATTTAAACAAATGATTTGTGGGGAAACAAAAATAAAAACTAGAAGTCATTAGCTCAACTGTTGTGTTAGAGATCCTCGATTCGACTGATCGTTTGGACAAAATTAAAATTATATGTTGTGGTTATGGACTTGAGAGGTTATGGCTTAGCATCGGATTTTCTGATCGATAATTTAAAAAAAAAAAGTAAAATCATTTTCATTAAGTCAGGCTTCTTGAGGCGCATGGGCGTCATAAGCGCATTGGAGGTAATGTATAAAGCTCTTAAGCGTTACCAGTGGCGAACTTTAGACACAGTGGCAAGTATACGTAATAAACCTTTTCCTTTTCTTGCCTAGTAGACGTATGTATCCACGTTTGCTATGTACTACTCGTATCGCATGTACATATCCTAAGGAACGTTTTAATTCGGATTGTCTTGACGCTCGAAAAATATAATTATCATATGCAGTAACAACTGTTGCGTTTAAACTAGTGATTCACTTAGATTAACACTAACTGCTCAGGCCGGCTTACCATAGGGAACGGTCACTGTGACTACCTGGCTTAGCATAGGGGGCGGTCACTGCGACTACTTGGCTTAGCATAGGAGGCGGTCACTGCGACTACTTGGCTTAGCATAGGAGGCGGTCACTGCGACTACCTGGCTTAGCATAGGGGGCGATCACTGCGACCACCCTGGACCCACTCCATTTAAATGTATATAGTATTGTAAAATGTGAATATAAAATTTAATTAAAAACTCAAAACATGCATATTAGTTATATAAGAATAACTTTATTAATATCTTAAAATATTAAAAGCTAATAATTATAAAGTCTAAAAAAATCTTTGGTAATTTGAGACCTAAATTATTTTTTGGGCAATATGGAATTTTTTTTTTTCTTTTATCCAGAAGCCTCTAATAGTATTGAGCTGGCCCTGCTTACATCTAGCACAATCTTATTTATACATTAGTCATACTTCTAATATCTATAGTATCGAATTTATTGTCGTTTGTCTTCTGATTAGTCTGAGTTCATAACCATTTTTTACTAAATTAATTTTGGAAGATTTCGAAGAAAATTTGTTATGCGTACCAAACCTCGCTATTATTTGTATAATTTAGTTTGCGATTACTTAATTTCAAACCTATTATTAGATTTTTTTTTTAAGTTTTAGGAGATATACATTTGTTTTTTTTTCTGGTCACTGTGACAACTGACGACAAGGAATTATAAGGTTATGTTATTTCTAGTTATCCTACGAATAGATTCTTCCCACTTCACACAATAATTGATAACTGTTCCACTATTTCTGTATAAATAATGTTGTAGATTCATAAAGAAAAAGTTTAACAAAAAAAAAACAGATTGTATTTGTCTTTTCCTTTATGTGGTGGCTAAACCACCTGACTCACGAGTCTCGATTGAAATTTCATAGTAGCCTTCTTTTTAACGCATTTTTATTGAAACTAGTTTAGAACTAATGGTGTCCCCTATCAGTCAGTATTTAAAATTATTTACTAAATTATACTCTATATAAAAATTAATGAAAATTGAATTTGTTTATTATACTAGAAAAATACATGAAATATTAGTCAAAAAAATAATAGGGGAAATATTCTAATTCACTTATTTGTATGTATTATAAAGGAAAGAAATGATTAAAATATGAATCTCTATAAGAGTTTATTTTCACTTTTCATAATAATAAAAATGTTTTCTATAGACAAGTAGTAGATTCATGTCGAGTAACGAAAAAAGTCTATACTTATTATTTGTCTTATATTTACAAGTATTTATATTTTACTATTTAATATTCGATTTGATAGCAACAAATAAGTGAAAAATCAAGATGAAATCAAAGTAATAACGAGTTTAAACTGAGTAACCAGAATTTATGACCATCCCTAGCTACTGCAGTCTGCAGCACAACATCATGAATAATTCTTCGCCAAATGGTGTCCCCTATCAGTCTGTATTCTCAAGAATTTTTTTATAAGAGTAGTGTTTTGATTCTTTACTATGTAAGTCACGCGAAAAGAACAAGAGCATAAATATCTAATGGGATAGAAACCCAGATGAAATATGAATTTACACCCTACCATTCAAGTTACTAACCTCAGCCACTGAAGCAAATGCACTTTCATTGATTTGTTCCAAATATAGGGAAATTTGCGCAACACTTACTCCTTATTTTAGTTTAATTTGTGGTTTAATATATCAGTTTTTTTTTTCATTTTATAATCTTACGTATTTTATGTTATTTAATTTCTCTCTGCTCAATAAATGGATTCTTTTTTTTAAAAAGAAAAGACTTTTATATTTTTAATGCATTATCTAATGATATACTGTTATTTGAAGGAAAAAAATATGTTTATTGACATTCTATTGATTGAAATTTATTGGAAATAGTAAATTATAAAAAAAATATTAATAACTAAAATTAATATGTTTTTTTAATATATGTGAAAATTAAAGTGAAAATTGAAAACTAAAGTGAAACGGAAATGTTTGATAAAAAGATGGAAAATAGTAGTCACATTATTGGTTACGTTTCCAAATTCCAACCTCCTCCACCATATAAGCACCACTTGGAAAGTTCATACAACTTGAGCCTTTGCTTTAAAGAATGGTCACCCACCGCATTTCCTTCCAAACTCCTTTTATATATGGGGAGATATTTAGAAATTTTAATTAGTATATGTGATGATAGATGTTACAATAGTTATATGTAGTGGACTAGTCCTTATCTAATAGTAATACGTTTCAAATTTTCCCAATCACGTGTGTATTAAAAACATAAACTTTTTTTTTTTAAAAGACATAACTCTAAAGAAATTTAATGATAATAACTCAAAGATTTTTTTTTAACAAGAAATAGAGAATTGTGTTATTTGTTTTAAGAAGAAGCTTATGAATCCTTCCTAGATATAAGAATCATTTGCTGTACTAGCTTTCTAAATCAGGTCCAGCGATTTGTTGTTTTTAAATTATTTTAAAATTATTTTATTATTATTTAAATATTTATATATATATATATATATCTAATGATAGAATAGTTTTTATACTTATTTAATTTAACATATTTTGGTCATTTTCTTCCTTGTGTCTTCTTTGGATTAAAAATATTAAATACCAATATATAATCTTTTGAAAGATTTCATATGTTATTTTATCGCAGCAATAAATTTTACTCAAAAAACAGTTAAACTCTGATATAAACAGTCACTCAAAACTATTACAGTAATTTTTTAACGTAAGACTAAAATATTTAGGGAAATTGTCAAAAATATCACTTTTTTATATCACTTTTCAAAAATACCTTAATCACTTTTACCCTTGTCTTTTAAGAGGAAAAACATATTTATAATCCTTGGGTTAATTAATCTAAAATTTAGGGTTTAGAGTTAATGTGTGGTGTAGGGTGGGGGTAATGTTTAGGAATTTAAAATTTAGGATTCTAATTAATTTTAAAAAAAATTGCTTATTAAAAAATGATATTTTTGAAATTGTCTTTTTAATAAAAGTAAAAGTAAAAAGTAGTACAAGAAAAATAGTATTTTTAAAAATTTCCCAAAAGTCCATACATTTTGAATTTTTTTTTTTTGAAAAATAACAAAGGAATGTTTCAAAACTAGATATTTCCAGCTGGTTATAATAATTAACTTCTTGATTTTTTTCACGATTTTGTTTTTGCTATTTTTTTTTCCTCTAATAAAGACTGAGGAATTCGAATGGCAAAGAAAATAAATTAATGAAGATAAAACTATAAAAGCAAAAGAAGAGGAGAGGAGACACTACGATAAAATGTGGCTCTTCTATTATACATAGTTGCTCTCAGCCTCCCGATCAAATGTCTTTCTCTCGCTCCATATATTTTTGCTTCAGTATATCTTTTCTTACTAAAATATATCTTATGTATATTATTTTTATCATCAAACTAAAGACAAGAGAAACAGAACGGCGAAGAAGATAACTTGAACTTTTATGTTATTCGACTTAACCTCAAACCCTTACACGGCAAAGTCTTTATATACTGCAAGGAACAAAATGAACTTAAACCTAGCTCCCAGTCCAGTCAGCACATGACAGCACATGGCGACAAACATTCAAAAGTATTGTGAGTCTTGACAGCCAGCTCTCCCGTACAACACACTCCTCTGTTTTGTCTCTTGTTAAACGCAGGGGATATGGCTGTTGCAGAGACACTTGTGTTGGGCCTTTCACTAACACTCTTCTTATGGGCTTCGTGAGTAGACTTCAGGCCCAACTGATTATTACTCCCCCTCAAACTAAGTGTCGGTAGAAGCGAGACACTGAGTTTGTTTCTCAGTTTGACAAAAGCTTCCTGAGACAAAGACTTGGTGAACACATCTGCAACCTGAAGACTTGCAGGTATGTGTTTGACCTCAAGCATTTTCATCGCCACACGTTCTCGGACATAATGATAGTCAATTTCAAAGTGCTTTGTTCTTTTGTGAAATCTTGGGTTTGCAGTCAAACAAACCGCAGATAAGTTGTCACAGAGAAGTAGTGCCATTTGTTGCTGTTGCAGACCTATCACCTTGAGCAAGTTCTGCAACCAGGCCACTTCAGAAGCAGCCATTGACATTGTTCGGTACTCAGCCTCCGTGGACGACTTGGAGACAGTGTCATGACGTTTTGTAGACCATGAAACAATGTTTGAACCAAGAAACGTACAGAACCCTCCTGTGCTTCGTCTTGTTTGCTTGCAACCAGCCCAATCTGAGTCACTGTAACACACCAGAGTAGAATCACTTGATTTGTTGATGCTGATACCCATCTCTGTTGTTCCTTTAACATATCGAAGTACACGTTTCAGAAGGTGAAAGTCAGAAACACTCGGCTGATGCATTTTCTGACATATGTAGTTGACAGCAAATTGCAGGTCTGGCCTTGTCAAGGTCAAGTACTGAAGCTTTCATGCAAGGCTCAGGAAATACGATGGCTGAGAGAACACCTATTCTTGACCTGCAAGATTGTCAAGTTTCATCGGAAGCGGCGTTGCCACAGTAGCACAATCAACCATTCCTGCAACTACTAATAGATCTTGAGCATACTTGGCCTGATTCATGAACAAACCACCAGGTCCTTGATGTACTTGTATGCCAAGAAAATAATGTATATCTCCCATATCTTTCATCCTGAACTCAGTGTTAAGACTCGTCATTAACTTCTCTACCAAGACATCATTGTTACCCGTCAAGATCATATCATCCACATACAGTAACAGATACACCACATCCATACCTCGATGATAGATGAAAAGAGACGGATCAGGAAAACTGCACTGGAAGCCGAACTCAATCAGATAATTACTGAACTTATCAAACCAAGCTCGCGGAGCCTGCTTGAGACCGTAGATGGCCTTCTTCAATTTACAAACATAGTCAGGTCTGTGCGCATCAACATATCCAGGAGGTTGAATCATGAACACATTTTCTTTCAAATCACCATGAAGAAACGCGTTTTGAACATCTAACTGACGGATCTTCCAAGTTTTGGTGATTGCAACATGTAGCACCGTTCTGATTGTAGTTGTTCTTACAACAGGACTAAACATTTCTAAATAATCCACACCTTCTTCTTGTTCATTTCCTCGAGCAACAAGTCTGGCACGAAGCTTTAAAACAGTTCCATCTGCATTCAGTTTTTCCTTAAAGATCCAACCGCAATGCAGAGGATTTTGGCCTTCTTCAGGAGGAACAAGATCAAAGGTTTCGGTTTCCTTCATATTATTCATCTCAACATCCATAGCATCATGCCAAGCCTTGTCTTTTAACGCAGCTTGAACAGACTTTGGTTCTGAACTTCTTGATTTCACTGTGAACAAAGCGTACTTGGGATTTGGTTTTATGATCCCTGAGCGAGCTCTTGTTGTCATTGTGTGGGGAGGTGGTTGGACTTCAGGCTGAGGAAGAATGACCTGCTATATTTCTTCTTCATCATGATCAGAATCACTTGACTCAACAAACTGTTCTGCTTCTTCATTGACTGGTGGCAACTGTTGTGGTGGGATTTGAATGACAGTTCTTGTCAGTGGTGGGAATTCCTCTTCCATGTATCGAAACTGTCCATCTTCTTCAGCAGCTCTTACTTCAGGATGCACATCAGTTTTTAACCAAGCATTTCTGAGAGCGGAGGTAGTAGTGTTCTGAAACCGACTATAGGTGTCACCAAACGGAAATGAAGCTTCATCAAACAGAACATGCCTACTAATGTAAACCTTCCCAGTAGGAGGATGAAAACATCTGTACCCTTTGTATTTTTCATTGTAGCCAAGGAACACACACACCAGTGACTTTGGATCAAGTTTGTTTGACATGTAAGGCCTCAGATAAGGAAAGCACTTACAGCCGAACACTCTGAGAGAAGTATACACAGGAGCTTCCCCATTGAGACGTTCATAAGGACTTTGATTATCTGGAAGAGATGAAGAAGGTAACAGATTCCGAGAAAAGAAGCAGTAAAGAATGCTTCAACCCACAGAGTTTGAGGAGCTTTGCTTTGGTAGAGCATAGTGAGACAAAGCTCTGTGATGTGCCTGTGCTTCCTTTCAGAAATTCTGTTTTGTTGTGGCGTGTGTGGACATGACACAAGATGTTTTATCCCACAGTTTGCAAGATGTGTCAGGAATTTGGCATTCACAAACTCACCACCACCATCCGACTGAAACTTTCTGATCTTGTTATTGTACTGATTCTCAACCAGCCGTTGAAACCTTATGAACACAGTATAAAAATCAGATTTGAACTTGAGAGGATAGAACCAAGTAAATCTTGAATAGTTATCAACAAAAATTGCATAGTACTTAAATCCTTGCGTTGACACAACAGGACTTGGATCCCAAAGATCACAGTGTATTCTTTCTAAAGGGTGACTTGACACTGTCTCAGAAGATAAAAAAGAAAGTTTGTAACTCTTCCCAAGTTGACATGCATCACACAACAACTGAATGTCTTTCTTATCCAAAACGACAACCTTATTCTTGACTAAGTACTGAAGAACTTCCTTGTGAGGATGACCCAGCCTCCGGTGCCACACCTCATCACTTGTGACTTGCTGCCTTGAAGAGTAGTAAGCCTGAAACCGATTGTTCTTCAGCATGTAAAGGTCTTTATCCCTTCTTCCTTGAGCTATCACCTGCTTGGTTTCCTTGTCCTTAACACACACAGATTCAGCATCAAATATGAACTCACAAGGAAATGCAGAAGTGATTTTTGACACTGATAGCAAAGACTTAGTAATAGCAGGACAAACCAATACTTCATCAAGTGATAAGGTACCTTGTGGTGTGTGAATAGCGACAGAACCAACATGAGTGATAGGAAGATAGTCTCCATTACCCACTATGACTTGATCATTGCCATTATACGGTTGACTACTAGTGAGCTGAGAAGCATCGTTAGTGATATGCGCAGACGCAGCTCAGTCAGGGTACCAGTCTTGACCTGATCTCTGTTCTTGATCAGACAGTCTCACCGTAGCCAAGTCATTGTGAAGTGTGTCTGGACTTTGATAATCCTGATCAAATCTGTTGTAGCACTTCGCAGCAGAGTGACCGTAGCGACCACATATCTGACAAGTTGTACGACCGTTGTTGTTGTTTGAGGTTCCGACAAACTGTTGCTGAAACCCACGTCCTCTTGTTGAGTAAGACTGAGAACCACGACCTCTGTATCCACCTCGGTTATTATATCCTCCTCTTCCACAATTAGAGTATCCACAACCAGCATGAAACGCCAAATGAGCATTAACCTCCTGAGTTTGATTCTGCAACTGAAGCTTTTCACCAAAAGCAATGAGCTTGAACACATCATCTTCAAAACTCATCTCAGCAGCAATATCCATAGAATGCTCAATAACTGTGCATATAGACTCATATTCTTTGCCTAGACCACCTAACGCACCGTAAATAGCTTCTTGTTCAGACATAGTACATCCTATAGAGTCTAGCTGGTCACACACACCTTTGACTTCATTGAGATAATCTGTCATAGTCTTCTGGCCTTTGGACATACCTTGAAGCTTTCTTTGTAAATCTAACTTGCGAGTAGCAGATACACGGTTGTACTTCTTCCCCAGACTCAGCCAAACTTCTTGTGAAGACTGAAGACCGTAAACAGATCTGAGAGCTTCTTCAGACAGAGAACCGAAAAGCCAAGCCATGACAAGTTGGTCTTTTCTGATCCACTTAACAAACTCAGGGTTAGCTTGTTCAACAGCAGCATCTCCATTTCTGACCATGACAGTAGGAGAAGGACGAAGATAGCTTCCATTGACAAACCCTAGAATAGATTGGCTTGCAAGAAAGGACTCAAATTGAGTTTTCCACAAGAGATAATTTGTGGAAGAGAGTTTTAGAGTAACACAGTGAGATATACTCAGAGTAGGGGACGAAGGATTATCTTCCATGGCTCTGATACCATAAAGACAAGAGAAACAGAACGGTGAAGAAGATAACTTGAACTTTTATGTTATTCGACTTAACCTCAAACCCTTACACGGCAAAGTCTTTATATACTGCAAGGAACAAAAAGAACTTAAACCTAGCTCCCAGTCCAGTCAGCACATGACAGCACATGGCGACAAACATTCAAAAGTATTGTGAGTCTTGACAGCCAGCTCTCCCGTACAACACACTCCTCTGTTTTGTCTCTTGTTAAACGCAGGGGATATGGCCGTTGCAGAGACACTTGTGTTGGGCCTTTCACTAACACTCTTCTTATGGGCTTTGTGAGTAGACTTCAGGCCCAACTGGTTATTACAAACAACTTGCATGCCATGAAGACACATATATAAGTAAGCGGCTCCAATGTTATCTGCGTTTATAAGAGTTAAAAAGTATTTGGACTTCGAATTTTAATTAGAAAATTTTCAAAAATACTATTTTTCTTATACTATTTTTCATTTTTACTTTCATTAAACAGGCAGTTTTTAAAATATCACTTTTTAAGGGATAATTTTTTAAAAAATAATTAGAATCCTAAATTTTATATTCATAAACCTTACCCCCACCCTACACCACCCCTTAACTCTAGACACTTAATCTTAAATTAATTAACCCAAAAATTATAAGTGTGTTTTTTCTCTAAAATAAGAATAAAAGTAATTAAAATATTTTTGAAAAATGGTACAAGAAAAGTGGTATTTTTGACAATTTCTCAATTTTAATCGACATTTTGTTTATGTCTAGAACGGATTCTTAATTTAATTTTATTATTGTTTTCAACTTGCATGGTATATTGTTTTGATAGACTATTTGCTAGTTGCTATATTGTATCTGTTTTGTTTCTAATAAGTGTCACTTTAAATAAATAAAGAGTTTTACTTAAATTCCGATGCAATATTAAGTAAAAAATTAATTACAAATATTTTGATTTTATAAATAGTTTTAGTTTTAAAAGTTTTATTGGTTAAATATACATAATTAATAAAATATAACCTATTTCAATAACCTTTTCAATTTCTGTAAAAAAAATATTTTTTTTTGTAACACCAAATTCTGTAAAAAGTCTCGGAATGACATTTTGTACGAAATGGAAGAATATATACATATGTACACTTGGCCTCATACAGATGAAAGAGAAAAGTAAACATTGACCCAACGTAAATCATACAATTATCAATAAATATTCACTTAATTCATAGTGGAAACACTCATATATATATATTTATCATGTACCCTGATTGATCACAAGTAACAGTAAAATTCCATATACAAATTGATCACAAGTAACAGTAAAATACTAAAATTCCATATACAAATTGATCACAAGTAACAGTAAAATTCCATATACAAATTGATCACAAGTAACAGTAAAATTCCATTAAATTGATCACAAGTAACAGTAAAATTCCATTAAATTGATCACAAGTAACACTAAAATTCCATTAAATTTATATGATGATATCATGATTGATTATTTACTCCAAACTTTTTGGGAAATCATGGGTAGCCATGTCCCTAGTTATTCGTGAGGTACGTGTGCGTTCGTTTCATGCAAATTTGTGCTTTATAAAATATCGATAATAAATTAAAAAGGAAAATGAAACATCCATGAAGATAGCGATCACGTCGGCTTTATCTTGAGATCTTATAAAAAAAGAAAGATTAAAAGATAGATTGGAGAGGATAATGATATGATTGGCCGTATTGTTATTGCCACTAAATAGAATGCATTTTTATTTATTTTCTTACAATTATTTGTGTCACATTTCCTCTTTTCATGCCGCCCCTAACCTTATATAAGGTTGGATGAGAAAATTGAATTGATTTCCATGTCTTCGACTTACGACTTTTTTTGCTATCTTAACTATTGCCAATAACTTTACGTTAAACGAGTGAAATTTTACATTCACCATTCAAACAATTTCGAAAGCTAACGAAAAAACTTTAAATTTCTATATTAGATTGATTGTCAACGTCTTGCGATTTTTTTTTTGTTTTGGTGCAAATCGAATGTCATTTTAGCTTTTATTCAAAAAAAAAAACTTAAAGTTTAACTCTATTAATTTAATGTACTATTAAGAGAGACAAACTATGTAGCTTAAATGTAACATTAAGAGCGAGGAACTATGTAATCTGTTAATAAATGATATAATAATTATTATTATATCTGTTTCATATTATGATGTCGTTCTAGATTTAACGAGATGGTTTCACACATATTAAAAAAAAACAGCTAAATGTTGAGTTATACTCTTACTTAATATATACTATTTCTTTGTATTTAATAATTAAAGAAGTAAGAAAATAGGGATAAAACTGAAAAAATGATATACCAAAGATATAAAACGACACTTAGAACAAAACTAATTTTTAAGTCTAAAACAACACCATAATTTGTTTACAGATTACATGGAACTACAGAACGGATCTTGGCACTGAACAAATTCACATTGGTTACTGACCCAAGCTTTGGACACCATAGACCATCACCAATAGTCTCTCATTTTGAGGGAAAACATTACAAGTTAAGATTTTTTTTTTCAATGGTACATCATTTTAAAAGAGAAAATGAATTTGTAAACAGTGTTCCTTAATCTGAGGGAACACTATTCACAAACTCATTTTAGTGTTACATTTTTTTATTTATAAATTAATCTTTAACTTTTTTTATAATTTTGTTGTATTCTAAAAGATTTAATATTTATATTTTATAGTTTAAAGAAATTATATAAATTATTATATCTTTTATATGCTTAAGTTATATGTATATAATAAGATTTAGTTCAAATAAAATTCTTTCGGGTAAAATTTGAAAGTTTTATAAAATAATAAGCATTTGGAATTTATAATAAATAGTAATAATATAATATACTTAAAATATTTTTTGAGGAAAAAAATGAGAAAAATCACTGAAACAAAATATAAACACATTTTGAAAAAAATGAAGTAAACCATTAGAAATGCTCTAAGTGGTATACAAATTGTAGGCAATGGGTACTTACTAACTTTACAATTTTTGGTTTTTTAGGTAAAATGAAAGAAAATTATTAAGAAGCTTTACACCCATTAAAAATGAACCGTTCCTGTGTTTTTATGTTTACATTTACATTTTTCTTATGTAAAATTTGAAAGTTTTTATTATTTTTACATAAATTATTTATTAAATGATAGAAAATACTTTGGATAAATATTTGAATACACATCTTGATTGTCCTATGCATGTTTTCATGTTAATATCTTATTTTTAGAGTAAAAAGGTAACTAACAAGTTACATACTTTTTATCAATAAGTATTTCCTTTCTACACAAAAAAAATGTGTCAGCTTCAAGAATCCAAATCGACTACAATCATAGGTGATGTAAAGCCGACAGAAAAAGTAAAATAAAATTTATGACCTATTGAATGAAACATAATTTTCCAAAATATGTTAACAAAAACTAAAATACAATCTTTTTGGAGTTTTTATGAATTATTTGTTTGGGGATAAGACTTTACATGTAACGTACTAAATTGAAAATTTTAATTATATTTTTGCATGATATATTAATTATTGAATGCTTTATTAGTATTTCTGTGAGTTAACATTCCACTCTTGAAAGAGAACAAGATAATATCAAAACTTTGTTATCTTCTTTCCATTCGTTTTTTATTTTTATTTCGCTTTTATTTATTTTATTTATTTATTTTCTTGCTGTGCAATAGAAGAATAATTATTATATGTGATTTTTTGGTCATCCCTAAATTTTCTACATAACACTTGGCAAGCTGGGTGGTTGCATATATATATATATATATATATAGCATTACTCTGCTTTCCTTTTTTTGCATATAAACATTAATGGATGATTGCATAATTGTCACATTGTCTTCTAGAATAAAAGAAAAATTAGATGATTAGCATATTTCTTTCAAAACAATTATATTAAGAGAACATATAACGCTAATGTAGCTTTTTATTTTTTTAATTTCCACAATATATTAGTGATGGACAACCATATATTACAAAGCTTATATCTCTGCACTATCCAGATATCATATTGTATTTAATGGATATGAAATTTTTATTGAATATGTACTTCTAAATTTTCTTAAAAACACCCGTCATCCATCAAGAGAATTAAAACGTTTAAAAGATTTTTTGTCTTGTGTACAGTTGGCCGGCAGCTTTGGTGCACCAATTTGTGTACCTCTTTTCCCCCATATTATTGTTATGATTAATATTATTTATTATGCTTATCACTTAATATATTATAAAATTATACTCATTAAGAATACATATAGATATAAAGATATTCTAATCATGAGTGTAACTTTTAAAAAAGCATTAAGATACATTACTACTAGTGTTTTTAAAACGTGGTCGAACTGGGTTAACCGTGAACCAAATACATAACTGGGTGATTGATGGTACAACCCAACTAAGATCAAACCGGCTAAAAATCATACTTATTAGACTAGCAAAAACCTGGAAACTGATGGACTATATAAACCAGTTTCAACCGCGTTCGATTATTAAATGTAACATTTTGAATTTTAATTAGAAAATTATTTTTTATTTCATAAACTATTTTTTTTAATCTAAAAAGGTGTGGTATTCTTAGATATTTGTTTTCCAAATAACTTTTTGAAGATTTTTAAGCTTATATCATTATATTTGTTCAAGTTCTAACTATTCTACAAAGTTTCTACAAATTACAGATGCAATTCAGTCGAATCCAAATTTAAAGTACAATTTACTAATTCTTTTTTTTCACTTTATTTTATTATAATTGACATATAAAGGAGATAAATTGTATATGTTTTTTTATTCTTTGAGTTTTTTTTAATTTTGTTTTGCTTTTATTATACAATAGAAGATAATTCAAGTGTCTCACTTTCTAAATCTTAAAATTATGAGTATTTTGATTGATATTTTATATTGAGCTTATATACCTATTCACCAAATATTATATTCACAGATATAAAACTAATTATGATATTAATCTTAATTAAATCACTAACCTGATTGAACCATATTGGACCATCATCCAAAAGTTTTTTCGGTTTGGATGCTGGTCTGGTTTTAAAAACATTGTTTTCTAGGTGCTAAGTGTACATATGCACATAGAAACGAAATTTATTTGCTAAACCAAAACGAAAGTTTTATTTACTGATAAACTATATTTTATTAGATATTCGAGGACAAAACATTAGAGACTTTTTTTTTGTCCAACACTGAAGTTGTTACACGATGAAAGATATACACGATGGTTCGGTATAAATCGCTTACGTAGTCAACAATTAATAAAAAAGAATTTTATACTCATAGATTAATGTAATTCACAACCTCTTATGAAGTATCATTCAAAACATAATCCGTATTTTTTTTTGTTCATTTTTTTTTGTTCACAAACATAATCCGTATATGATTTCTTTTTTTTTTTCGTTG
The DNA here is from genome assembly GCA_905132765.1 of Moricandia arvensis. Lineage (NCBI taxonomy): Eukaryota > Viridiplantae > Streptophyta > Magnoliopsida > Brassicales > Brassicaceae > Moricandia > Moricandia arvensis. The sequence continues at coordinate 56,455 of CAJHQP010002484.1, forward strand.
GTTGTTGGTTGTTAGTTGTAACTCATGTTTCTTACTAATTAAAGACGACATCATATATTTATTTTCACTTTTGAGCGATTGGATCATCTTTTTGTAAAGGAGGCTCTCTTTTGGTGTCAATAATGACATATCCCAATTTCTAGGGAGCCTTACTTGGCAACTAGAGAGGAAATTTCGAAACTTTTTCTTTTTCTTTTATTTCACTTTTCTTTTCGAGTATAGTTGTTCTCAAAAATATGTTTATGAAAATAATGAAAATTATACATTTTGATAAAATACAAAAATATCTATATGATTTTCAAAAGGAGAAGCGCATAAAAACCTATACTAATGAGATTAGTTACGAATGGTTATGGTCTTCTGAAATGTTAAATTGTGTAATATGTTTGTGCCTTTGCTTCTTTTTTTTCTCCTATAATATGTGAGAATAATTTTTTTTTCACCTATCTAAAATTAGTAATATAATGTCCATACAACACGTAAATATTTGTAGATAAAATTTATTTAGATTCAGCCTTTTTTTTTTTTTAAATCATCTAACTGATAAAGAAAATAATTTGAGTATAATTTATATTTTATAGTGTTGGGATTCATGTTATTAACTTAGCTAATACTAGAAACACAAATTTGGTTAAATAAAGAAAGTTCTTCAGTAGCAATCACTCGGTTCTATGGTGTAGTGGTTAGCACTCTGGACTTTGAATCCAGCGACCTGGGTTCGACGCCCGGTAGGACCTTTTTTGCATAACAAAATTTAGTATATTATTTTTATCTTCATATTCCTAACCAACTTTTAAATGCAAAGTTACACTATTTTTTTAGAAAACCATCAACCATGAACAGATAACAAAACAATACTCCCATTGTATTCTTAACATATAAATGTTCAAGCATCAAATCTATGTTAGGAATATGATCTGAACTTGATTAAAATATCTGAGTTTTTATGGTTAGGAATATGATCTGTATCTAGCTAGAACGAAGTTGAAAGGTGATGCCAAATGCTATGCTTATTTCAATTTTTATGTTTCAATTTCTTCCTCAGCGATGTCATCTCTAATTAGCTTTTTACTCTATCTAGGGTAATTTTAAGTGCATATATATATACATAAAGCACAAGTCCTAAACTCTAATCCTTGTTGGGCTTTAAATTTTGTAATCTCTTACCCGCTTGGTTTTATGAGACAATTAGAATTTTACATCTTTTCCCTTTTTTCTTACATTTGTTTTTAGTATACACTTTTCTTAGTACAATCTGTAACCTCTACACTATTCTAGTCTCTTACTCTACCCTGATGGAATAGATCTCATATCTGCAAGTTCACTGACCATATGCATGTATATTTACACTCACACACATACATTCTTTAGGACTAGAAACCCTTGGTACAGTTAAAGCCGTTAGCTGGTTGCCTAAACCAAAACCAAGAGACACTGGATCTGGCTTCTTGTATGTGCCATAACGGGATAAGAAACAAACTTCAATAACCGGGATTGATTAAAGTCCTAAACCTAAAATGGGAAAGGGCAAACCAAACTTTTGGATGTTTATTTATGAGTTCATGGTGCAAATAAAGATGATAGTATGTCTCTGTGCAACAGAGAATGATGTTAATGGATCCCACGAAAAGAATCAACGCAAGAGCTGCATTGGAGCATGATTACTTCAAGGATCTTCGAGACGTGCCTTAGAAAAGGAAGGCTTCAGAACTTATTATCTCCTTCATTCACTATATATAGTTTTAATCCTAAGAAAAACGAATCAAAATACGTTAAGTGGCTTTTGTTTTGTGCATTCTTTATTTTTGGGGAGTTTTCGTTTTTTCTTCTTCTAAGCTTTTGAGATCATTTTCTTGTGTATCTTTTTTTTTCCTTCTTATTTTAAAGTTATATATGTTTTTATTTTGCAAAATCTCATTGTATGCCACATTTTCTTTATAATTGTAGTGATTATCATCTGATGATCATTATATAATCTATCTTATTATATGTTTTCATCAATTTGAGTGTGAGTCTGACATGAATCAAAGTTTGGAACAGTTTGCATACTCATTTAAATCTCTAGAATTTTCAATCCAACAAATAAAAAGAAAACATTAGAGAACAACATGATAAAAATGAAGAACATGGCTTGGTAAAACATGATTAAAAGATCTATCAAACTTGGATCTTAGAGTTTCAATCAAAGATTTGAAATATTAGAGAAGAAATACATGATAAAAGATTAAGAGTGAAGAATGAAAAAACTAAAAGAGAGGAAAAACATAATTTCAAATATTAAAGAGGAAAAATAAAAATGGGATAAAAATGTTAGATAAGGTCGAGTATAAATTACATGTATGTCACGCATAAATTATATTTAAAAGTTAGTTTTTATATATTTATGTACATTTTCATTGAAAAACATCTCCATTTCCCTGTAGCAAGGTTCTGTTTCTTGCTTAATCAATGTGTATCTATCACTAACTAAGAAGAGATGCTAACCAAATAATTAATCAAAACAAATTAAGAAAGAAGCAATAATTTCTCGAACGCTAGAGAAGAAAAGACATGATAAAATAATGATCATTAGAAATCTTTGGATGTTATTGCAACATTTTGAATTGTTTTTTTGTTCCTTAGTTATGATTCATGGTAAAAAAATGTGGTTCAAATCCAACAATATATATATATATATATATATATATAAATCCGTAGTAAGCATGTTTGAATGATAGTAACACTAGAATGTGTGAATTTACCTCTTTCTATAAAGTTAACAAAAGAAAGTTGCTATTTGCGTTCTTGTCTTGTCTTGAAACTGAGTAAAGAACGTATGGCAAGAGGGGTCTCATGCTCAAAGTCAATTGGCATACTTTGACTTTTCTAATTTTCGTGTTGACCAGAAAAAAGAAGTTAACGTATTGTATGTTAGTCTCTTTGTACTAACGACAAGTTTATGAGCTGTGAGTAGAGTGCATTTTAGCATTAGAGATTTTATATATTTATTTTATTTAAGGGATGTTATTAGTCGCAATTTAAATGAAACCGATATATATCGGTCTCCATTATCAAATAATGATTCTATTTGGACAAAATATTTTATAAATTCTTTTGACTTATAGGATTTTCTTCTAAAACAAATATTTCTCCTACAATAGTTTATAATTGACAAAATTAATTTAAATTATTAGGGAGAATTATTGAAAGTATCCAAAAATAACTAATTAGAAAAAAAAAGAAGGTTTAAGTTTTGAAGATCCGAAGAAGAATCCATTTTTCATTTCTGACCAAAGGGGAAGAAGAGATTGAATTCAAATCTCTCTCTCTCTCTTCTCTCTCTCCAGATCTCATCACCATTCAAACAATATGATTACGATCCCATACCTTACCGCTGTATCAACCTACTTCAGCTACGGCCTCCTCTTCGCCTTTGGCCAGCTTCGCGATTACTCCCGCGTAATCTTCGATTGGTGGAGCACGAATGATCTCCATGGATACGCACCGATCTGCTTGGCTCATGAGGATTTCTACATCAGACGTTTGTATCATCGCATTCAGGTTCCTTGTGAATCTGAGTTATTAATATGTTTTGTGTTTGTAATATGATTCCTAATGTTTTGTTATTCAGGATTGTTTTGGACGTCCTATATCAAGTGCACCTGATGCTTGGGTTGATGTGGTCGAGAGGTTCTCTAATGACAACAACAAGACCCTCAAGTTAGTCTCTCCTTCCTCTCTAGCTTCTATTGTTTACATTAAGAAACTTTATGTAAAGTTTGAAACTTTGAGAAGTCCCCTGTGATTTCTTTTGAAACCCAATTATCCTTTGGTGTTCAGAGAACAAAACTTATGTAAAGCTTGAAACTTTAGCTGTTTAGAATTGGTCCCATTTGAAACCCATCTATCCTTTGGTAAAGGTTGAAACTTTAGCTGTTTAGAATTGGTTCCATTTGATTTCACTTGAAACCCATTTATCCTTTGGTATTCACAGAGTAAAACCTTATGTGAAGGTTGGAACTTTAGCTGTTTAAAATTTTAAATTATTCACCTTTGATGAAACCCATTTATCCTTTGGTTGTTCACAGATTAAACCTTTGGTTGCAGGAGAACAACAAAGAGCACAAGGTGTCTTAACTTGGGGTCTTACAACTATCTTGGTTTTGGTTCTTATGATGAATATTGCACCCCTCTTGTTATCGAGTCTTTGAAGAAATTCTCCCCAAGTACATGCAGCTCCCGAGTTGATGCAGGTTCAGTTTCTTAGCATATTAGGTGATCATGAACTATCTCCTCTTTGTTTGCCTGACAGCAGTTTGTTTCTGTCATCAGGGACTACATCTGTACATGCAGAGCTCGAGGAATGTGTTGCTAAATATGTGGGGAAACCTGCTGCTATTGTCACTGGCATGGGCTACGCAACCAACTCTGCTATCATGCCTGTCTTGATTGGAAAGGTATGTTTGCTGCTATTACCTTGTGAATGAACGCGTATTTTACTCCCAAGACCTATGTTTTTAGCAGCGTCTTTTCTGACTTGTATACAGGGAGGGTTGATAATAAGTGATTCTTTGAACCATACCTCAATTGTCAATGGTGCTCGAGGTTCTGGAGCCACTATCCGCGTTTTCCAACACAACAGTAAGCAATTCTTATGCTTCACTTTCCAGATTTCCATCCCGTTTAACTGGTTTACCTACCTTTATGCTCTTTTGTTGATCGCTTCTCAGCACCTGCGCATTTGGAAAGAGTATTGAAAGAACAAATCGCTGACGGACAACCAAGGACACACAGACCCTGGAAGAAAATTATGGTTGTTGTTGAAGGTATTTACAGCATGGAAGGGGAGATTTGTCAACTTCCCGAGATTGTCTCAATATGCAAGAAGTATAAGGTAAACTAGTATTGATGAGAGTTCAAGAAACTCTTTTGTAACATCAAAAAGTTTTCTAGACTAATCTGGTTGTCTGATTTGTAAGCGGATCTATATAACTTGTTGTATATTATTGTTTCAGGCTTATGTTTACTTGGATGAAGCTCACAGCATTGGAGCAATTGGAAAAACAGGCAGGGGCGTTTGCGAGCTTCTCGGAGTTGACACAGCTGATGTGGACATAATGATGGGAACTTTCACCAAATCTTTCGGATCTTGTGGTGGCTATATTGCCGGATCCAAGGTTAGCAATTAGTATATGCCTTTTGTTTACAGAACAGATTGCTTAGGCAAGTAGTAGTGCACTTCATCTCAAAATCAGCCAAAGTTCTTATAGTTTGTGCTTTCAATATCTGTAGGACCTCATCCAATATTTGAAGTACCATTGCCCGGCTCACCTTTACGCAACATCAATCTCAACACCTTCTGCGCAGCAAATCATATCGGCCATAAAAGTTATCCTTGGAGAGGACGGTTCAAACAGAGGTATCTCTATAGTTTGTTTTGCTCTCTGAGCTTCATAATCTCAAGTTATAATATAGTCTCAAGATTCTACTAAAACTCTGGGCAGGTGCACAAAAATTAGCAAGGATAAGGGAGAACAGCAACTTTTTCAGGGCTGAGTTGGAGAAGATGGGATTTGAAGTTCTTGGAGACAATGATTCCCCAGTCATGCCGATAATGATTTACAATCCTGCCAAAATCCCAGCCTTCTCAAGGGAATGCCTGCGAGAAAACGTAATCTTTATCTCCTAAGATTTCATTTGCTTCCATACCCTGAGATCATTAACATCTATTGCTTAAAACTCTGTGAACAGGTGGCAGTTGTGGTTGTTGGTTTCCCAGCTACACCTTTATTGCTAGCCAGGGCGCGTATTTGCATATCCGCATCTCACTCAAGAGAAGATCTTCTTAAAGCTCTACAGGTAAAGAAATGTTGCGTAGAGTTAGTTCACTTGCTTATCCACCAAATGATAATTTTGTGCGTTTTATATGACAGGTTATAAGCAAAGCAGGTGAACTTACTGGAATCAAATATTTTCCGGCAGCTCCAAAGAAGCAGGAACAAGAGAAAGATACCATCAAATTGGACTAAAACAGGGGGTAAATGCATCATCAGTTTCTCGTACCAAAAGTGGCTTGATTAGTACTAATTTGCATTAGTTTACTAGTTTCCGTTTTGCGGTTTCTCCTTTGTTGGTGCCCCCTCTACTTGTCATGAAAATTTGTGATCGTTCTTGTTTCATTTTGTTTCCTTGGTTTTGTCAGAGTTTAAATTGTATAGTTTACTACTTAAAGAACAGATGCTATCGATATGACATGTGTGCTTCACGAAACTATGTTATCCAAATTGTTATTAGACCAGTCGCTTTTTGTTTTGTTTTGCTCTTCTGCTTTGCAAGCATATAGGACTTCTTTGTCTCCTTGAATCTCTTCTACTAACCAGAAGAAAACAATGATCATTTTGTTTTCTATTACAGATCCTTCTGATTCTTTGCTAACCCGAATGACAATCTTTCACATTTAACTCTAATCCACAACAAACCTGGAATCATCATAACTATGTCCCCAAAAAAGAAGCTGTGTTAACAAAATAAACTAATTACTTGTTTCTGTTTCTACATACTGAGATAGCTGAACACTTTACCATGCTAATCAAAAGCTAGACTGAACACATTCAGTTTCATCTCCTTCAAACCCACCCATGGAAACATCTCAGGCGAATAAAAAAGAGTAAAAAAACCTTCTTTTTCATTTCCACTTCTACTAATAGTACAGTAGCTAATGTAACATTCAAACACTAAACAGCAAAGATAAGAAACAATCAAACGAATGAAATACTATAGCAAAAGAAGAAAGAAAAGTCTTTCACTCATGGTTTCAGACACTGCAAGCTTTCATTGTCTTCTCAACACATCAAAACTGTCTTCTTTCTCTCTCTCTCAATCACGAGAACTCCCTACCAAGCTTCTGAATAGCACAAAACATCTTCCTCCTCGACCCAACAGCACTAATCCCCATATCTTTCAAATCCTCCAACGTCAGCAACGGCAAAACCTCTTCATCAACCTCATGTATCTCAAACATTGGCCAATACCTCCCCAACCCCAACTCCTCCAACCAAATCTTCACCCCTTCTCTTCCTCCTCCTCCTCCTCCTCCTCCTCCACCCTCCGACATCTCAAACTCTCTGTTCACACTACTACCGTAAAACCCACCACCGTCTCTCCCCAAAGACTCCTCCTTTACCGGACTCTCCGAATCCTCTCTACTGAAATCCCTAAACCCACCTTCCAATTCCTCTTCCCCAACTCTCGACACCCAATTGGACCTCACCCGCTTCGTCGACGACCCGACCCGTTTCTTGACCCGCCAGCTCCCAACGCCGAAAGACTCCACATTTCCTTCCCTTTCCTCACCCAAACCTACAGTATTCTCATACCCAGAACTCAAATTCGTCAAAGCTCGAGTCCTCGTCGAAGATTTGCCCATATCTTTCCTGGGTCTCCTCGCCGGAGAATCGTACGCCGCTTGGTACTGGTCGCCGCCGATTTCGCCTAATCGAACGCTCGGTCTCCTCAGCCGTTTCGATCCGGCGAGGGCTTCGGCGGAGGTAGAAGGCAGAGACGACGGAGGAACGCCGCCGTTGGGTTGTTGCTGAGTATTGTCGTGACCTGGTTGCAGTTCGGCCATTTCTTGATAGGATCGAGAGGCTTCTTGTTTCACTTTATCGGGCATAGATGTGAAGCTACTGGAGAACATGAAAGGGTGAGTCTTTTTTTTGTTTGTTTCTTTTTTTTGATAAGTGATTTTTAGGGTTTTTATGTGTGGGAAGTCAGAGGAAGTGGGATGTGAGAAAGAGAATCGTCATCAGTTAGAATCGAAGAAGATAGATTGAGAGAGAGAGAGAGTGGGGGGAAAGAGAGTGGATGTTCACTTCCTGACACGTGTACGCTTATGCAGAGACTAACAGTTATTTGTTTATAGACTGATCCTTTCACTTTTGCTAATTCTTTTTTAACCTCTCAATTTTTTTAATCCTAATTGATGTCAATGATAAAAATGTTTTGTGCAATTCATACCTTAGTGGAGCTTACTGGTTTCTGATTTTAATGGATTTAAAATTTCAAAGGAAGAAAAATTATTACTGGATCAACAATTTTAAAATTTATCGTAAAATAATATGTTATCCACTAAAAGATTTTAAAAGATGTTTGTTTCGGGTTTATTTTTTCTCTTCATGTGCTTCCGGTTATTTTGATAGATCAAAAATACAAAAACATAAATTTGAAATTTATTTATAATTTACAAATTCTAATTAAGTTTTATTTGTTATATTTGGAAATTACTAAACCTTACAAAATTTAAAATTATATATATATAAATTTTCAGACAACATACATAGTCTGTAACACCCTTTTCATCATTAGTTAGTGTGCCACTATACATCATCTATGATTTATTCCAACAATATATAATTATTTTCTGAAACTAGTGGAAGTCTAGGGGTATATCAATCAATACTTTTTAACCTTCTCGTTAACCAATTCCAACTTTTTTATGAAAACAAAATCAGAGCAAAAACTAAAAAAATGAGTAAGAAATCCTGAGAAAAACCCTCACTCAAAACGCCGCGTTTGAATCGCTTCCGGCCAATCTAATCATCGTCTTCAGCAGCAGCTCAATCTCTTGTCTCCGTCTGTAAGTTTAGACAATTACAGTCGTGTGCTTTGGTTTCTTAATAAAAGGAGACTCCTTTATCGCTGATTTAAGTGATACCTTGCAAAAGGTCTCACCTTTTTGTTGTGATGTACCTGAAAGAACGATGCTCGTTACTCTTGAAAGTTCAAAAACCAATCATCCCCTTTGTCCTCAATACAAACCTCAACGTGAACCTCCTCCCTAAACCTCCAAACCCAGCAACAAATCTCAAAGAATCACATGTTGTAAACCGGCTCAGACAAGAGCCATGTGTCCCTTTAGCTTTACACTTCTTCAAATCCATTACCAACTCAAATCTCTTCAAGCACACGCCTTTGACATTCGAGGTCATGATCAGAAAGCTAGCAGTTGATGGTCAGGTCGATAGTGTACAGTACCTTCTGCAGCAGATGAAGCTCCAAGGCTTCCAGTGTTCTGAAGATTTGTTTGTTAATGTTATCAGTGTGTACAGACAAGTGGGTTTGTCTGAACGAGCTGTGGAGATGTTTTATAGGATAAAGGAGTTTGGGTGTGAACCTTCTGTTAAGATATATAACCATGTGTTGGATACTTTACTCGGTGAGAATAGGATTCAGATGATTTATACTGTTTATAGAGACATGAAGAGAGATGGGTTTGAGCCTAATGTGTTTACTTATAATGTGCTTCTTAAGGCTTTGTGTAAGAACAATAAGGTGGAGGGAGCTCAGAAGTTGTTGGTTGAGATGTCGAATAAAGGATGTTCTCCTGATGCTGTGAGCTACACTACTGTGATCTCTTCAATGTGTGAGCTTGGTATGGTGAAGGAAGGTAGAGAACTTGCAGCAAGATTTGAACCTGTTGTGAGTGTTTATAACGCTTTGATTAATGGGTTATGCAAAGAGGGTGATTACAAAGGGGGTTTTGATCTGATGAGAGAGATGGTGGAGAAGGGAGTGTCTCCTAATGTTATCTCATACTCTACACTTATCAACGCGCTTTGCAGTTGTGGAGAAACCGAGCTCTCTTTCTCCCTTCTGGCGCAGATGTTGAAACGAGGGTGTCATCCAAATGTACATACATTGAGTTCTCTAGTGAAGGGTTGTTTTGTAAGAGGTACGAGCATTGATGCTCTAGATTTGTGGCATTCGATGATCAGAGGATTTGAGTTACAACCAAACGTTGTAGCGTTTAATACTTTGGTACAAGGACTATGTTCCCATGGCAATATGGAGAAGGCTTTGTCTGTCTTCTCACACATGGAAGAAAACGGATGTTCTCCAAACATCAGAACTTACGGCTCTCTTATCAACGGATTTGCCAAAAGAGGTAGCCTCGAGGGAGCTGTTGATACGTGGAACAAGATGCTAACTAGTGGATGCTCCCCAAATGTTGTAGTGTATACAAGCATGGTGCAAGCTCTTTGTAGACACTCCAAGTTCAGAGAAGCTGAGTCTCTTATAGATATTATGTCAAAAGAAAACTGTGCTCCTTCTGTGGCAACGTTTAACGCTTTTATCAAAGGCTTATGTGATGCAGGAAGGCTTGACTGGGCAGAGAGAGTGTTCATACAAATGGAGCAGCAATACAAGTGTCTTCCCAACATTATAACGTACAACGAGTTACTAGATGGGCTCTCAAAGGCAAACCGAGTAGAAGAAGCTTATGGTCTCACCAGAGAGATCTCTGTGAGAGGTGTGGAGTGGAGCTCATCTACTTACAACACGCTTTTACATGGGTCATGCAATGCAGGTCTTCCCTGGATAGCTCTGCAGGTAGCAGGGAAGATGGTGGTTGATGGTATAGCTCCTGATGAGATAACGAGGAATATGATAATATTAGCGTATTGCAAACTAGGGAAAACTGAGAGGGCAGTTCAGATGTTGGATCAATGTGGAGGAAGAAAGTGGAGGCCAGATGTAATCTCATACACAAACGTGATATGGGGTCTATGCAGATCTAATTGTAGGGAAGATGCAGTGATTTTTCTTGAGAGGATGATAAGTGAAGGGATTGTCCCAAGTGTTGCTACATGGAATATATTGGTTCGTTGTTTTACCACAACTTGAGCTCATGATTAGTTTAGCAGATGGCAAGTTAAACATGTTCAATTTAGTTGGAAAGCTATTTGCGTCTCTGTGTGACTTAGAAGCTTTAATTCTGGTGGATATATGGAAATCTTGTGATCACATGGAAGCTTTAGCTTATTGGTCTTCACTGGGCACTTCAAGAACTCACAAGAAAACATTTCCATCGTTGCAAGAGAAACCAGACGGCTGGTTTTTGGTATGTGACAATACATTGTGGAGAGATTGCTAAGCATATATTATGAAACAGATGCTTTTTAATACATGATTGCAATTTTTTGGTTTCAGTATGAAGATGCAGTCCGTCAAGAAGCTGCTTGAAAGACTGTATGTTTCTTAAATAGGAGCTTGAGGGGATAGCTTCAGATTTTTATGGCCAAGGTTTTGAGTTATACTCGTTTGTGTATGATAGATAGCTCGTTGTTGAGTAGAACTATATGTTCTGAAGATGAAACCCTTGATGAAAGTTATATTGAAGGTTCTGGTTGAACTTGATTATGTGCTAGAATTAGACATGAGCAAAGCCAGTTCTATCTCACATTTACCTATAACTCTCTTGAAGGCCCCAAAACAGGATAACAAAAGAATCAAAATCCTAACCTCAAGAGATTACATGGAAAACTCTCACCTAAATGGTTCTTGAAAACTCCCTGTAATGATGCTAAGGAGAGGATGATGGACTTGTTGTCGAATCTATCGTCTTCCATTGAACCTGTTTTGTGCTTTAGAGTGTGGAGAAAATCGATTTCTATATACTTTAGTCATCCGGTGTAATGCAAAGCTGACTATGTCCTGGACTGTGCTCCAAGGGGTACATTGTCGTGCTTCTCACAAATTTTTGATGGTCTCTCACGGGTTTTCTCAGATGTGAGACGATAGGACGCTTGTTTTTGCTTCTCTTCTTTATTATCGAGCAAGAAGCTAATGGGTCTGCAGATCCTGCTCCAAATCTCCTGCACGTTAATGAGTTATTTTCAGAGAGATGATGCTGATTATGTGCGCACAAGAAAGAAGATGCTACTGATTACCTTAAGAGCTTCTCTGCTGCAATTCTTGCAGATCTAATTGTATTGCGGCTTGGCACCCATTTCACGACCCGGTTTGGATCAGCTCTCATGGGAGAGTGTATTTTAATAAGCTACAAACAAAGATGAAGAGAACCAAGTCAAAACTAAAAAGCTTGAAGGGATCTCTGAACCTATGATAGATGGATCCAAATCTAGCAAACGAACCATCTGCCACAGTTAAAGTGTAGCCACTTGTACTGGATAACTGGGTAATGAAGAAAAAAACAAAGACTTACACCCAGGCACTCCATCATTTGGTAGTAAGCTCTACCATGCAAAGGAGTATGCCCTTGTCGAGATTCTGAAAAATATCTAGTCCTGAAAGTATATCACAAGAAATAACTGTCAAACATAAACATGGTAATAAGTAGACATCTAGAGAAAATAAGTGTAGGTAGACTTCATACCATTCTTTATAACCTGGGTCAACAGTGAAACCATACATATCCACTGAATCACAAGTCGAGAGAGCAAATTCAAGAGCCTTGAGCCCAGTTCCTTTGGCGGCTGAGCCAAATGAAGCACCAAGCATTAAGTACACAGGATTTGTTATTGGCACTTCCTGAAGAGAAAGTAGAATCCTCAAATGAGTTTCTAAGACGAGGAATCGATTACAGATTTTCAAAAACAAAAGAGCTAAGAGATAAATAAGTGCAGATGTACAAACCCGGATCATCTTGTTCATAATATCATGGATTGTTGTTTTTATTAGCAGTACCTCTTGCTTTTTTTCTGCATAGTTTCAAAGGATCAAAGAGAGTAAATCTATTTGCAAGCATAACAAAATACGACACACATAAATGAATAAATAAAAAGAAACGCCAACAATGGCGTAACCATGAAGGAGTAAAAAAACAAGAGTAGAGTTATACAGTACCATCCAACTCCACGACTTTGTCAAGGGCTTTTGCTGACCCTCGATTAAGAAGACGGAATGTACTTTTTTCTCCCACATATTCCTTGTAGTTCTGCAAATGAAGATGAGACAACAGAGTGAACCAATGAATTGGAGGTTAGATCAAAATTGAGACGAGGGAGGGATAAAAGTCATCTTCCAAGAAAATCAATATGCAGCAGGGGGGACAAAAAAACTGGGAGTTAGATTAAAAAAGAATTTATAACTAACCTGAATTGGAGCACCATTTTCTCTAAGAACCGCATCGTAAGTATCTATCTCCTTTCCGAACTTTGTTTTTAAAAGATCACCAGAGTTACCAATAACAGCACATCGCCCAAACTGCCGGGGAAAATATGGTGGCGTTTCAGGAAGCACCAACGAAAGCTTCTCAATGCATAAAGACTTATTCTGGCAACGATTACTGCAAAGAGTACGAATTTCATCAAGACCAAAAAGTGAAGATAGCGCAGCATTTTACTCTGCAATTACTACTTGAAATACTGTGACTGAGGCCATCAAAGTTAGCAAGAATTTAGATGAGAACGGATAATAAACGTAATAACCAATCAATATGCACTTCATTCCTCGTCTAAAGCCAGTAAACACGTACAGTTGTATTCCTTTATTGATTCTGCGCCATGCATAGTCCTCCCATCCATTTGGTAAGGCATCAATGTATTCTTTGGTGAGTATCGTTGAGCTATTCCTAACCTGGTCAACCCATCACATGAAAAAACTAAAACAAATTATACAAACTAAAAGTTTACACAAGAATTTAAGAAATGCAATACCCACTTGTTCCCATGTAGCTACTGCTTCACACAAGTCAAACTCAAATGATAGTCCTTCAAGCTCTCCAGACTTGGGATCTTTCTATTGATTGGTCACAGTACAAACATTCAGTAGGTAGTTTTGGTAGACAGTAAGACAAGGACAGTAAACAAACTTAACTCTGCCAATGTATAAATTCAAATAATCAATCAGACTGAGAAGAATACATAGTCAGAAGAGAGCATTTACCCATTTGGGAATAGTATCCTTGGGGAAGTTTATTGATACTTTACAATAATCTCTACCGGTAACAGCTTGTAGTCCCAAGCCATTTGCACTCTACATCATTCCAAAACAAACTCTTTTTTTAGTCACACATGATGTTCATGAGATCAATTATACTCAACAGAAGTAAGAGATGATTCTGAGATAGATCATCACAAGATAAACGAAGCTCTCTAAATCGGATTTACTTACTACGCACTTCTGGAATCCGCTCTGCAGAGACTGTAACGCTTCTAAATCTTCATTGCTAAGCCCATTTGATTCGTCTGAAATCACGGATCAATAATCATCGACCTACACACTAAAAGGATCTACAGACGATGGAGTGTAATGTATACTTACAGAGATTGGAGACGCCGATAATGTAGATGAGAACAGCGGAGATTCCTGTTGTTAAAGCTAACAGGAATATCAATTGCAAGAGCTTCATCGATTCCCTCACGCTTCGAAAATTTCTGGAAACGACGACGATCTTCCAAATATTTTCCGATCTGCGAAAGAAACAGCGTGAAGTCTCTGTCCTGGAACTCGAGACGGCGAAAAGTTTTTTGATTTAACAAAACGCTGCGTAGTTAGATAAAGATGCTTAAGAACCGCGGGATAGCTGGCAAAGGAAAGGCAGGATGTTCTAATATGTGAGATGAAAACGGCATATCGGTCATACCCAAATTCAGTTGACACTTGACCGCTGGGTCCCACCGCCACGATGGCCACGTCACTAGTTCCTCCCGCGATGCAAGGCAGTCGTTTCGAGTCAACACTTCTCTCTTTCACATAGAGTCCATGTGCCATCCTTTTTTCACACACTTGACTATGTAAAGCTTTAGTGTTCTCATTTTACCAACTCAAGTCTAACAAAGCTTTTGGCAAAAGAAAATACACTCCAACACAACACAACAGAAGCAATCAATATCCAGATTAAAAAAAAAAAAAAAAGGTAGACTAAAATCTCTAGAGAGAGCCCTGCTCTTTACTTCTACAACACAAGAACAGGATCCTCCATGGCTTCTTCAGCAACACTACCACCTCCTCCACTATTACCATTCAACACAACAACACTTCCTTCACCATCAACATCAACAATCACTGAATCTCCATCCTTAATCTCCCTTGAAAGCATCTTCTCAGCCATGCTATCTTCCAACAGCCTCATGATGGCTCTTCTCAGCGGCCTCGCACCATAACTCGGGTCAAACCCTTCATCCACCACTCTCTCCTTAAACCTCTCCGTCACTTGAAGCTCAATCTCCTTCTCCTTAAGCCTCACCACCACTTCTTTCAACATTATATCAGCAATCTCTTTGACTTCCAGCTTCGTCAACTGTCTGAAAACAATCATCTCATCTAACCTGTTCAAGAACTCCGGTCTGAAATACTGTTTCAGCTCCTCTGTCACCAAGCTCTTGATCCTGTTGTAGCTGCTGTCTTTCTCGTCGTAATCTAGATCAAACCCGATTCTCCTACCACCCTTTTCAATCACGCTGCTTCCTACGTTTGATGTCATGATCAGAAGCGTGTTCTTGAAGTCAACGGTTCTTCCTTTGCTGTCTGTTAATCTCCCGTCTTCTAGGATCTGAAGCATCATGTTGAAAACATCAGGATGTGCTTTCTCGATCTCGTCGAAGAGGACAAGCGTGTAAGGCCTGCGTCGAACTGCCTCAGTTAACTGACCTCCTTCCGTGTACCCTACGTAACCAGGAGGTGAACCGATGAGTTTCGAAACCGTGTGTCTTTCCATGAACTCACTCATGTCCAAACGTATCATTGCTTCTTCTGAACCGAAGTAGTAAGCAGCTAAAGCTTTGGCAAGCTCTGATTTCCCCACACCGGTTGGACCAGAGAAGATGAAACTTGCTATGGGGCGGTTCGGGTTCTTGAGTCCAACACGTGCACGTCTGATAGCCCGGCTTATAGCTTTGACAGCTTCGTCTTGGCCAATGACTCTTGTGTGGAGTGTTTGCTCCATTTTGAGAAGACGGCTAGATTCATCAGAGGAGACTTTCTCTACAGGGATTCCTGTCCAGGTAGAGACAATGTGTTGGATGTCCGATTCAGTAACTGTAGGTCCTCCTTCTTCTTCAGCTTCAGTCTCAGCTTTGCTCACTTCTTTGCCTTTGGCTAGAACAGCAGCTATCTCGGCCCTAAGCTCTATTTCCCGGTCACGGTGAGAACCAGCCTGTTGGGGAAGCAATCAGGGAATTATAAATACTAGTCTTGAGCTTATAGACAGTAAGACAAACTCGAAGATGATACCTTCTCAAAGTCTTGGCCTCTCACAGCTTCGTTCTTCTCCTTAGTGATCTGTCTGAGTTGCTTTTCAAGCTCTCTAGCTTCCTCAGGTACCTAAACACGCACAAAGTTCCATTCTGAGTTAACTCAAAATATATATAAAGACAAATGTTCTGTTAATCCAAGAGACATGCAGCTATGAACCTGAGCATGGCGTAGTCGAACCCGAGACCCAGCTTCATCAATCAAGTCAATGGCTTTGTCAGGAAGAAATCGATCACTATTCATTCAAGAGAAGAAACTAGGTTGAGTAAATGCTGCAAACTTGTCTAAGAAACTTGTGTGAAAACAGGAATAAACAAAAAAAAAACCTGATGTACTGATGTGACAACTGCGCAGCAGCAACCAAAGATTCATCAGTGTAGCGGAGCTTGTGGTGGATCTCATATCTCTCACGCAGACCGTGCAAGATCTGTATAGCTTCATCTACAGTTGGTTCAGGTACCTTCACAGGCTGGAACCTTCTCTCCAACGCAGGATCTTTCTCAATGTGCTTTCTGTACTCATCCAATGTTGTTGCACCAATACACTAACAACCATACAAATATAAACTCGAGTTTCCATTTTTAGTAACATACATTTTGACCAATAGAAAGAATGAGAAACTTTTTTACCTGCAATTCACCTCTGGCAAGAGCTGGCTTTAAGATGTTAGCAGCATCAATGGCACCTTCAGCGGCTCCTGCACCGATCAGAGTGTGCACTTCATCAATAAACAGAATTATATCATCACTTTGTCTGATCTCTTCCATAAGCTTCTTCAATCTTTCCTCGAACTCTCCACGGTACTTAGTTCCAGCCACTAGAAGACCCATGTCAAGGGTTATAACCTGGAAAGTAATAGTAAACACCTTCTCAGCATCTTAGGAAAGATTATAAATGATCCAATGTGAGAATATTTCTTTCTTTACCGTCTTCCCCTCAATTGTTTCAGGAACATCACCACTAGCAATTCTCTGTGCAAGTCCTTCAGCTATTGCTGTCTTCCCAACTCCAGGTTCGCCAATAAGACAAGGGTTGTTCTTGGTTCTTCGAGCCAAGATCTGAACCACTCGTTCAATCTGTGGCTGCCTTCCAACAACCGGATCTAGTTTACCCTGTAACAGAAAGTGAAAAAAACAAGTCCCAACGTTACACTTTCTTGGGAGTTTCTTCAAGATGAGTGTTAAGCAAGCCATTTTTATTACCTCCTCTGCTAGTTTGGTTAAGTTAGTCCCATACTCTTCTAGTGTTGGCATCTTACTGTTTCCGCTGGATCCTCCACCGACACTAGCCGTCACTTCATTGTTTTCTCCGACCATACGTATAACCTGAAAAAAAACATACTCAAAATGTAATCAAGAAACTGTTTCCAAAGGTTGTGAGGATTCAGATTGATGTATATACCTGTGTCCGGATGTTACTAGCATCTACACCTAAATTCTCCAGGACACGAGCTGCAACACCTTCTCCTTCACGAAGAAGACCAAGCAGAAGATGCTCTGATCCAATGTAGTTATGTCCTATAGTTCAAAATGACATAAATTTGTCAAACTGATAAGAAGCTCCAAGGCTAAATACTAGCAAGAAGATCCAAGGACACGCTCTTACCGAGTTGTCGAGCTTCCTCTAGTGACAACTCCAGGACACGCTTTGCACGAGGAGTAAAAGGGATCTCCACAGACACAAACCCACTACCTCGTCCAATGATCTTCTCCACCTCCACACGAGAATCTTTAAGATTGATCCCCATGGATTTAAGAACCTTTGCAGCTATACCAGTCCCTTCCCCAATGAGCCCCAACAAGATCTGCTCAGTGCCAACGAAGTTATGGCCAAGTCTCCGAGCTTCCTCTTGAGAAAGCATTATGACCTTAATAGCCTTCTCGGTGAACCGCTCAAACATGGCTTTTGTTACACATCTGCTAGCTTTTCCTTTCCGTGATGAGATTTGAAGGTTAACTTTACTAAAGAAACCTTGAGCAGGCCTTGCTATTAGATCCACTGCATTGGTGGCTCTTAACCCTGAGAAGCTCTGGATGCTTAACACGGATGTTTGTGAAGTGTACATCATCTTGACACATCGTCTTGGTTTTCTATATTCTTCGGACTGAACATGTCTTCTGGGACCAAGTAAAGGACGGGCTGTGAAATTAGCCAAGAGTCTAGCCATGATGCAGAGTTGGAGGCTGCATTGTGTAAATGGTAACTCATAAGTTCTAGCTCTATATAGGGATAAGACGTATTGTGTAAAGAGAAGGCAAACATCATTAAAACAAAGCTACAAGCAATCAAAATGTTATATGCAAACAAATGTCAAGCCTTTCACTTACAGTTAGTAACTTGAACCTATGACTAACTATTGAGAGTATAAGAATAATCATTTTGGATATACACAGAGATTCAAGCTAATGATACTCTTAAACCCGTTTATAGAAAGAGCTCTGGCACATAAATGCACCAACTCGGTTCAACAACTAAGAGCAGAACAGTATCACGAAGCTTGAACTGAGAAGCAGCCAAAGCCTCTCCCACTACCACTACCACCAAACACACATCTTTGAACACATGGACACGAGAATACACAACCCTAATCCCGAAGTAAGCATTTTTTAAATCTCAACTTAATACAAGCACTAGTACTAAAACTCAAAATGAACACTAAGAAAAAGTCTCCACCTTTATTATGACACAAGAGAGAAACAGAAAGCTAAGCTTCTTCAAAACAGAGTGTAGAGGGTTTTAGGTTTTACCTTCTACGGCTTTGGCCTTTGGATAGAGAAACAGAGAGACTCTTTCAATGGTCGGCCCCGTCTAGGGAAAGAGATAGACCGAAACAAAAGAGATGTCTCTCTCTCTCTTTTTATCACTTCTTCTCGTCTTCTCTACTGCTTCGCCGCCTACCCACCTAACAGCGTTACATATCAGCCATTAGATCACTCAAGAGTAGTTTCCACCGTCGGATTTACTTACTTTTTTATAAAGTCAACCCCCATCTCTGTCTTAAGGATAAGGGTTTGTGTTTGATACAAACCGGTTTTGTCCGAACCAGAAAATCAAAAAATCAAAACCGGTTGTTGTGACAACCAAACAACTCTTTTTTTTGTTTTTATCTTTTCATATCTACCTTTCGTCGGCTAAAGAGATGAGTAACGGTGTCCTCGTCGTCGCTACCTACGATTATTTGCTCTGCCAAGGTTCTCACTTGCCCACTTTGCGTTGTCTTTCAGCTTTCTTCTTCTTCGATCTATTCATTGAGATTGTTAATTGAGATTGTTGAATTGAGATCTATGTCGGTTTTATACGTTTTCAATTTTGTGAATGTCAAACATCAGATCGGTTCATGTCTGTGGGGTTTTCGATCTCTTTTCGAAATTCTCTTCCTTTACATGTACTTTCAATTAGTTTGGTTTCTGAGTTTTTGTGGACAAGTCTTTTCAAGTTTGAGACTCTGTCATGTCTTGATTCGTTTTCATTGTTGGACTTAAAGGGAGTAGCTTTTCATAATTGTGACAGGTGATGACGTTTTGCTCTTCTGTTTGCTTCGGTTTCTTTATAGCATTGATTGATTTAGAATCTCTCATATTTATTAGAGAAATTAACACAATTGATTGCTC
The DNA here is from genome assembly GCA_905132765.1 of Moricandia arvensis. Lineage (NCBI taxonomy): Eukaryota > Viridiplantae > Streptophyta > Magnoliopsida > Brassicales > Brassicaceae > Moricandia > Moricandia arvensis. The sequence continues at coordinate 76,041 of CAJHQP010002484.1, forward strand.
TTTTCGGTTATTGATTTTCCCCTATTTAACAAGATCTTCAGGAATCATTAGTAGAGGATAAGAACTGTGTTCTGTCTGATTAAACCTTCTTCTTGCTTGCTTCAGGGCATTAGCAAGAAAGATATGGAAGAATGATTGTATGTTCTGTTTGCTTCGGTTTATTAACACAATGGATTGGTCTTGTTTTTTTTAGTAAACGTTTTGATGATGTTCGCTTTGGTTTTTCTTATAGCATTGGAAGATTAGAATTTATCAGAGAATTAAAATAATTGATTGGTTTTTAAAGTTGTGTTGATTTTTCCCTATTTAACAAGATCTTGAGGAATCATGTGAAGTATATAACAACAGTTTTTGATTAAAACGTTCGTTCTTGTTGTTTGTTATTCTTTAGGGAATTAGCAAGAAAGATATTATGGAAGAAGGTATGAGAGTCGTCGAGTGAGTAGATGGGAAGAGCTAGACACTGACATCTTAGTCAGGATCTTCCAGAAGTTCAGCATCTTCGAGTTAACTTCGGGCCTAGCTCACGTTTGTAGCGGATGGAGAGCCGCTTGTTGCGATCCCATCTTATGGAAGACTCTTGATTTGTCACACATGAGATCTAGTTTCATCAAGATCCCCTTAGAGCCTTATGTCTACGTGGAACGTCGCTCCGATGAGGCCCTCACCCGGATCCTCAAACTCTCCATGAATCTTAGTGGAGGCAACACGAGAACCTTGGTTTTCCATTTCAACTTGTTCTTGAGTGATGATCAGCTCACTTACACCGCAGAGAGGTAACGTAAAGTCTTACTTGAGTCTTTAAAGATTCAGCTTTACTTAGTTTTGAACTCTCTTTTGTATCCAAATCTTTACAGGTGTCCAGGGTTGAGACGGATGGTGCTTCCAGCATGGAACAGAATCAAGAAGACTGGGATATGCAAAGCCATAAGGATCTGGAAAGATCTCGAGTCACTAACAATGCCAAGCATCGCAAACCCGCCTTACCTCTTAACAGAGATCGCCAAGAACTGCCATAACTTCAAGGAGCTCAAGATCATGGGACCATTCGAGATCTTCTTTGCCAACACGCTCATCACTCACCTCCCTAACCTCAAAACACTCAGCCTTAGATGCTCTGCGATCAAGCGAGAAGCGCTGATAAGAATCCTCGACGGTTTACCTGATCTTGAAGTGCTCAACATATCTCACTCTTACCTGGTGGAGTACAGTGTGTGGCAACCGCAGCAGAAAGTGATTGTTAGGGAGCTCGATGAGACAATACTTGAGAAGGCTTCGAGGCTGAAGAGGTTCTTGACTTGTATGGAGCATGAGACTTGTGTGATGTGTCAGAGGACTGAGAATGATGAAGGGATTGTGAGATGGTATAAGTATGAAGAAGGAGAGTGGAAAGTTGATGAAGTGAGCTCTCTTCATCTTTGATTTCCTAACTGACTGACTCTTCTCTCCATCTTTCACTGTTTGTGTGTTTATTTTTTGTTTGTTTGTTTTTGGTTTTGAAACTTTTGTTGTGTGTATATAAATGTAGGCAATGCCAAAAAGTTTGTATTTGCTATTTACTTAAGTGATCAATGCTAGATCACCAACCTTGACACATGAGTAGGAAAATAAATAACAACAAACATAAACAATTTAATTTATTTGGGGCAAAATTTTCAAATATTTGTTTTTAGTTTTTTGTCACAAAAATACTTTTCAATAAGAAAAATGATTTAAATAGTTTTTTTTTGAAATTTTTTAAAAATTTTAAACTTAGCCTCCAAAACTCCATTCACATAACTTTAAAATTTAATTTTAGATTAGTTAACTCAAAATATATAAATGTATATTTATATTTTTTAATAAAATTTATTTTAGTTTTTTTCGAGTCATATTTTTGTGATAAAAACTAAAGAAAAACTATTTTATAGTATTTCTCTTTTATTTTTTTAGTGTTTGAATTGATATTTGATTTTCATTTCAAATGGTTAACTATTGAATTTTGGGAATCATGATTTTCGTGAGATTTTGTTGCTTATGTAAGATTTAAAAATATTGAGATAAAAGTCGGATGTCTGTAGGAGTAGGCAAGGACGCTGGAGGCAAAGCTGACAACCAACAAGAGAAAGGTGCGTCTCTGAAAATAAGGGATTGATCGAAGAAATTTGAAGTCAATTGAGAAACGTTGGAAACAAACCGACGATATAAACAAAAAATGTCATCTCTGTCTTTATCTCTGTGAAAGATGATAGTGAAAGAACAGAGAAGAGAGAAACTTTTCTTTCTTTTCTGTTCTTTTTCAATTTGAAGAATAACATGTCAAATGCTTATATTCATATTAAATAATTTAGGTTTAAATAAATTTATGTGTTTGATATGTCGAGTATTACCGGTTTCTAGAAATTAGACATGGCCTGATCCGCACCCGACAAGACTCAAACCAACCGTAAACCGAGAATTTTAAATTATTTCATTAAGTCCTAACCTCTAATCCCCGAAAGACTCGAACTCGAAAAGACTCGACCCGAACTCAAACTAAACCCGAACCGAAGATCCGAATGCTTAGGCCTATTTTTTATCGGCTAAACCAACTATTCTCGAAAGGCTGAACCAACCCGATGGGAACATTAAATTAAAACGTGGACCATTGAGACTATATCGAATGGGGGTTTCAACAATTCAAAATCAGAAATTTTCAAATTAATCTCTTCTTCCCCCTTTCTGTCATCTCATCTGCTAATGGGAGTGAAGTATCTGTGGGATGTACTCGAGCCTTGCAAGAAGACATATCCACTCGATCATCTTCAGTGAGTTTCCTCTCAATTTTCTCTCTTATTAAGACAAGACACAAGCTTTGACGAGAGATGTCCAACCTCTGTGCAGAAACAAGAAGGTATGCGTGGATCTCTCGTGTTGGATGGTGGAATTGCATAAAGTGAACCAATCGTATTGCGCTACTAAAGATAAAGTTTATCTCCGAGGCTTCTTTTATCGCCTTCGAGCCCTAATTGCCCTTAACTGCTCCATCATTCTAGTTTCAGGTATCTATTTACGAAATTGCCATCAAATTGAACGAATCTGCGTTTGTTTGTATCAAAAGGTGTGTCCTTTCGTTGGTGGGTTTATGCAGCGTTTTGTGTTTTTGTAGCAGAAGCATGAGTGATCTCTGATTAGCTCTAAAGAATTGTTTTTTTATACTGTTTGCAAAATTGCCATCGAATCTGCGTTTGCTTGTATCAAAAGGTGTGTCCTTTCGTTGGTGGGTTTGTTGTTTAGGTTCAGGAGTGATCAAATCACTTCTTACTTGTTGATGTTTGGCTCTAATGAGTTGCTTTTTTGCTTATGGTTCTTCATTATACTTCTATGTGCCTTGTAACTTGTTGTAGATGGTTCAATTCCTGGAATCAAAGTACCAACTTACAGGCGTAGGTTAAAAGCAAGATTCGAGGTACACTGAGGCACTTTTTTATCTGATGGCTACTTCTTGGAGTTATTTTCTTCGGTTAACACTTTATGGGTTTAACCAGGTCCCTGACGATGGCGGCGGCGTTGAACCTGGGAAAGAGACTTCACTCAGAAGGAATATGGGGTCTGAGTTCTCTTGCATCATAAAAGAGGCCAAAGTTATTGCTTCAACATTGGGGATTCTTTGTTTAGACGGGTATTTCTTCAAGATTGTATTGACAAGACTACTTTGGTTTGAGGGTTTTGCTTTTGCTACATGGACAAATGAAAAGATATTGGTAATGTATTCTCTTAACTCCTTCAAATGCAGGGTTGAGGAAGCTGAAGCACAATGTGCTCTGTTAAACTCTGAAAACTTATGTGTAAGAAACATTTTGCCGTTTCTAGCTCGTCAATCTTCATGCTGTTAACTCATTCTCAAATGATAAATTTTCGCGTTCATGACTATCGTTAGGACGCCTGTTTTAGCTCTGATTCAGATATTTTCCTTTTTGGGGCAAAGACTGTGTACAGAGAGATATGCCTTGGTGAGTGCAAAGAAACTCTTTAGGCTTTATGGTTACTTTTACCGCCCGTTATGGTCAATGGTCTTAGACATGACTTAATCGATCTTTTTGAACTAGGTGAAGGAGGTCACGTTGTTTGCTATGATATGGAAGACATTAAGAAAAAGCTTGGGCTTGGACGGAACTCTTTGGTAACTTAAATAGTCTCTTTTAGTCATTAAATTTAATGTACGTAACCAGTGCTATTATAAAATGGTTTGAACAGTAAAAGCATAGGTGGCCTTTTGATATTTTAGCCTACAATGTATTCTCAAGAAACACAAGCTATATAGATGATATATGGATGTATGGTTCCACTATAACATTGTAGATCTAAGGGATCAATTTCTTTTACTTGCATTAGTAGACGAGAAAACGCGGCTATTGATTGTTGTCTATTGTTCCATACGTTAAAAAACTTTGAGATGTTTGCTATTTTTCACTTTGAGTGGTTACTTATACAACAAAAATTTCCATGAGGTTACAGATAGCTCTGGCGCTTCTGCTTGGCAGTGACTACTCTCAAGGAGTTCGTGGTATTCGTCAGGTTTGTTGTCAACTGAAGATCTTAAACCATTATAGGGGTTTCCATATTATTTTAGTTTGCATGTTTTGATGTTGCAGACGTATGGTTGAAATTGAATATCTTCTGTAAACAGGAGAAAGCTTGCGAGATTGTTAGGTCTGTTGGAGAAAATGATATCCTTGAAAAAGTTTCATCAGAAGGACTTTCTTTTGTGAAAAAACCAAGAAATTCAAAGAAGCAAGCTAGGCCTAAAAAGGGGACCTTGCCCTTGGTGGCTATAAATGGTATGTGAAGTCTTATGTTTTGACATGGTTCGCTTATGCATTTAGTTGATTTGTTGAAATACTTCAAGAAATCTCATAGAAGATTGCAACTTGGTTTAGGAAGTAATCGTGATCCAGAAGGACTGGAACAGATTAAAGATGTGATTGATGCGTTCATGAATCCCAAGTGCCATACAGCAGACTCTAATACAGTATCCAGGTTAATCCTTCTTTTCATTTTCTTTTTTCAGTCGTGTAATGATAAGTCTGCTTTTCAATATAACTATGCATGGATCTAGCAATCATCTGCAACAAGGAATCATTGATTTTATCCTGACTCCTGAGTTAAGTCCTGTTACATGTTTTGCAGTTTCTACAGAAAAAGGTTCTAACTATTAGTGTTGCTTGTTTGTGTCAAACTAATTACTTAAAAAAAAACAAGAGAGCACAAAGGAAACTAACAGGGAGATTAGTGAACTTAGAAAAGGTTGAATGTAATATTCAGATATTGAAGAAGGAACTAAGTGATATGTAAATACTGTGTGTTTGCAGGGCTCTGGCTGAATTCACTTTCCAGCGCACCAAGCTACAAGAGATATGCCACCAGTTCTTTGAGTGGCCCCCTGAGAAAACAGGTATCACTTTGAATCTACATGTATTTATTCTATTCCTTGTTGGTTGCATTTGCAGTCATTATGCAGAAACGACTGTGGAACTTACGTTTTTCTTTTTCTCTATCTAACTTTTAGATGAGTACATACTTCCTAAAATTGCTGAAAGAAGTCTGAGAAGGTTTGCTATTCTTCAATCAAGTTCATCCGAGGTTGGGGTTAACCGTCCTCTCCACCAGGTAACTTTCTTTCTCTCAGTGCACAAGTTATTTGCTATAGATATAGATTGGTGAAGGAGGTTGTTGATTCAGACATAAATATTCCTTCTGCAGCCACAGATGTCAGAGAAGTGTCCGGTGTCTGAAATCATAAAGACTCGCAAAGTACAGGGACGAGAATGTTTTGAAGTCTCATGGAATGATCTAGAAGGGTTAGAGACTTCCATTGTCCCTGCAGATCTTGTAGAAAGGTAACGATAATGATCAAAGTCAGACCTTCACCCATTTACTCAAGAAATGTCAAATAAAGTTGACATTTAGCTTAAGTAGTTGACATTGATCAAATCTGTTTTGTTTGGCTTTTAATGCAAAAACTTAAATTTCAGGATGAATCAGTGAACTAAAATAGTATGTCTTGTTTGTATGTCAGGGCTTGTCCTGAGAAGATTATAGAGTTCAAGGAAAAAAGGGAAGCAAAGAAGAAGAAGAAGCCGAAACAAAAACAACCTAAATCAAAAGAGAGGGAAACAAGTTCACCTACTAAAGCTTCTTCACTTATCGAACTCAGCGTCCAACTCCAACAGATTGATCTTAATTCAAAATTTGTCCTAGCTACAAGCACCATAGAAGAAGGAGAGCAAGAGAAAGAACAGCAAAAGTCCAAGAAACATGATTACTTGCGTCTAATCGATTCACCTGCTAAAGAAAACTCCAGTATTGGTTGGTCAACTATTAGTAGATTCGGTGTTGGCTCGAGCTCTTATTCATTCTATCCGGAAACAGAAGTCATTGATCTGATAAGCCCTTGTCCTGAAGCTCGGTCAGGGAACGTGTCAAGAAGTTATCAAGAACAGAAATGTCCGGAGCAGAAGTGCCTTGATCACAAACTTGAGAATGTGATTGAGCTGAGTGATTCAGACACAGATGATGATGATGTTGAAGATGAACATTGCAGAAAAGCCAGAGAGCTTAGGATGTTTTTGGAAAATATTAGGAAAGACATTATCCTCTGAGCCAAAAAAAGTGGACGATGATCACTTATGATAATAACTATGCAATGTTATTGTGCATGAATTGTTCCATTCCACATAATATTCTTTATCTAATTTTTCTTGTGTTAGGTTTCATGTAAACTGTTAGTAAAACAACTATTAATAAACAGATTCTCTTATCCCCTATAATTGCAGGATCAGACTTAGGAATAAAGCTTGAAGCAACAGCTTCTTCTTGTGTGTTTATGATATCATATGCTTTCTTCATGCAGTTACTTGTTGCCACTTCTTTGTGTTTAGTGATTAGTTCTGCTACTGTAATTTAAGTTATGCTTTCAGTATCTACTTAGAGAGTCTAACTATTAATGATGTGTTAAACTTATAACTTAAAGTAAACAAGAGAGCACATAAGAAACTAAAGACGTAATCAAATGCCTACTCAAGTACATTTCTGATGAGAAATAAGCTTAGAAGAATAGAAATAACTGTAACCCTTGGAGATTAATGAACTTGAAAAAATGTTGATTGTGTATATAAATATGGAAGAAGGAACTGTGATTTAAATTCATAGTCCAACAAGAAAAATCAAATACAAATCAAATAAGGAAAATCAAGAAACAAGATTCTCAACCACATGAGACATCACATGAGCCAAACACCAAAACAGAGCCCCACTAACGCCGTCACAATACCACCACCACTTCTCATAACCAAAACGGCACCGTTTTTATCATCAGCAACCTCACCGTCATCATCCGACGGAGCATCAGCGCTAGGTCCATCAGCATCTTCATCATCAGCCTCCGCGTTCTTAGGCTTATGCTTACTCGACTTAGGAGCCGGAGCAGCCGCCTTAACAGCCTTATAAATCTCTCTCGGCAACAAAACCTTATCAATCTTGTAAACAATCAACGGCTCTTGATCCTTCAACGTCCCCGTCAACTTCGCCGTCACAACGTCCGTCTCCAGCGTCACTTCCTCCCCGTCGTTCTGCACCGTGAAGTCGAACTTGTTGTTTCCTTCCGTCGCCAACGTGTTAACGGCGCCGTTACCTGACCTTAGCATCTGCAAGGATTGGTAAACCGGCATGCCGTGGTACAAGACCAACGCCGTCTTGTTGGCTGCCGACAAGGCTTTGAACTTCGGCGCGAATTTTCCGACAGCGGTGTCGGAAGGACAGAACACGGTTAAACCTCCGTCGACGGTGTCTTGAAACGTCTTGTCGGCTCCGGTGGATTTCAGCATCTCGGAGAAGGCTTTGCATCCTTGTTTCTCGAGAATCGCGGTGAGGACGAGGTCGCTGGGGCTCGCCGTCGGAGCTTCGGCCTCCGGCGAGGTTAGGACCTGGCTGATGTGGAGGACTGAGATGTTGTAAGCCTTCTCGAAGACGGACTTGATGTAACGAGCGGTGAGCTGGCTGTCGTCGTCTTGGACGCCGAAAGCGACTTTCCCGCCTTTTATGTCGGTGATGTTGACGTAGCCGGAGGTTCCGGTGGCGGATCCGGTGGACTGGAACATGGAGGCGGTGGAGGTGGAGCCGTCGGTGATCTGGTGGAGCTTCTTGGCGCCGAAGTAGTCGACGAGGACGTGGAGGGAGAGGATGTTGCGGATGGTGTAGAGTGAGTAGCCTTTGGAGAGGATTGAGTTCATTGCTGAGTTGTCGACGGCCAAGACGGTGATGGTTTGGCGGCGGTTGATCTCGTCGGCGAGGTGAGTGGCTGAGAGGTAGTGGTTGAAGGTGGAGAAGGAAGAGTCTTTGGCTAGGATTTTGGTTATGTTGTGGGCGTGTGAGAGAGTGAAGAGTTGGAAGATGAGGATCAATGCGGCGGCTGGTCGCCGGAGATGGGCCATTTTGGGAGTGTCGGCGGCGGCTATGTGATTAGTGGGAAGTTGTGTAGTAACAATGAAGAAGAAAGAGATGCTATTATACAAGAGATAAGATTAATAATAAGAATCAGAGAGCTGTCTCGAATATTTTACAGCGCAGAAGCAGGTAAGAGGGGCCACATGCCCACATAAGTTTGTGTCTGAAAGTAACATGGGGTTGTCTGATTTATATTTTATATGTACGCAACGAACCGACACTTTTTTTTCTTCTTCTTTTTGAACTTCACCGACAGTTATTTTCACAATCTTCTAGATCATTCCACGAGACTTCAAAACATTCTCGTCCATGTACTGCACCGGTCACTTTTCTGGCAGCAGAATATACTTTTGTTAGGGAAAGGCAGTTAACTTTAAGCTGCTAACTGTCGGTTGTACACTAAACCGGTTACTATAAATGCTACTATTTACTTGTCACACTGTACCAAAACATGGTTCAGATTTGTACATTTGAAGTACTGGTCCACGAACCTTCTGCCAAGCTAAATCAAAAGAGAAGGAAACAAGTTCACCAACCAAATAGTTTTCTCTTATTATCGAACTCACCCTCAAACTCCAACACATTAATCTCACTATAGCCTATGTAGTAGCTACAAGCTCC
>CAJHQP010002485.1:0-85102 GCA_905132765.1 Moricandia arvensis
AATGACAAAAAAAGAGAAAGGTTAGTTTTGTGTTTGACTTTGAGTTTTGAGTCAAATTTGCAAATAACCCAATAAAATTTGAAACTTGTGTTGCTACAACAAATGTGATCTTTAGTACTATAAATCAACTTTAAAAGAACACTAGATCTTAACCCGCACATCGTGCGGTTTTTTTACTTTCTACTCCAACAATGGTCTTAATTATAGATAATACTTTTATATTTTAGTGTAATTTAATGCTTATATATTATATAACTTTATAATATATTTTTATGTGGGTTATATATTATTACTATAAAAAATTTAAATTTTATATTTTTGTAAAAAATTATTTTGAAAAATTGTTATGTACCATAACTACTTTACATATTATTTGTTTTATTTCTACATTTGAAATTTATATCTAAGTAAATTAACTGGCTTATATAATAGAGAAGATTTTTTTTAAATCTATTAAAAACAATAAAATATATTTATAAAGAAACTATAATACAATGTACTTCGAATAATTTTGTAGTAAGATTTATAAGAGAAATTGCTTAAATATACTAATTTGGATAAGTTTTTTAAAATTTTGAAATAGAAATGGAGCTTTTTAACAAAGTCTTTTTAAAATCTAATGTAAAATTTATTTTCCAAATTTGATCAGTTTAAATTGTTATACTGATTAAAATATCATTAAAAATGTTTTTATATATTTTTCATTTTTATATAATGCAAAAGTAAATTACTTTTTAATTTTTACTTATATCTTATGATAATTAATTACTTTGGAAATAATTTAAAATGTTTATGAAAATATATTTTTTAAATTCTTAAAAAAAATTTTTGTACTTCAAATAAAATATAAGATATGAAAAATGTTATAATTAATCATAGTTTTTAATGTTCCGAATTATAAATCACTCATGAAACAGTCACAATTTTTATTTCAATAAGATATAAATATTAAAATAAATAAAATATTATTAAGGTATATATCAATCTGTATTAAATGTTAAAATATAAGAGGATTATAAACTATACAACAAAGTATAAAAGTAACATAGATTATTTATGTGTATATGTTTACTGGGATATTTGCCCCTTATTTAATCTACATTTATTGTCTATACCGTTTGTTGCATCATATGATGTAAAACTATATGAATAGTATGTATTATAGTGCTCGTTGTCTTGATGAAAAATACGTTTTATAATTCTCATTTTAAATTAAAATCGTGGTTACTTTTAGCTACATTAAATCAAAATTAATATCACACGATTATAGAAAAAGAAGCATATGTTTAGGGAAGAAATCAGGAAAGATTTCATTAACAATTAATTTTAATTAGTTGTTTGGGGAAAGAAAAAACTAATATGCAATCAAAATTATTGTTATGATATTATTATACAAATAGAAATTTCATTAAAGTAATTATCTAGCAGATGGTCCAATTAAAAAATCACACATGAAAAATGTTGCGACTTCTCTTTTAATAGATAAGATATTTCATAAGAAGTGGTAGTTTTTCTCTAAATATCACAAATTTTAAAGTAAACAATTATTTATAAGATTATTGTACTAACCAGTGTTGTATCACTATGTCAGCTAGTGTTAAAACTTTTTTCACACTAGAATTTCATTAAGATTCAAAGATGAAATATATGTTTGGGATATAAAGCTAGAGCTAAACACGAGTGTTCTCGGGAACCAAAAGCCATCAGAATTACAGAAATTCGATGGGACCAAACTTAAACTATAACAACAAGGATAAAGCATAACTTTTTAGAAACCTAAAATCAATTAAACAAAAGCTCAAGCAAGCAGATCCACCCAGGAAAGAAAGAATAGATATGCGCAGCAACTTTAGAGAAAATATTTAGGGGAAACTCTTTCACTGCTACGGAACACACCTGACGAGCCACGAGTTACAACAGAGGATTAAACCTAGGAGGAAGAAGATTCATCGATAACTTACAAACCTCCACGAAAAGGTGCAGAAGGACTAAAACCACAAATCCTTGAAGCAAGAGCCGAAGATATCACAAGCAGACCTGAAATCAGCCGTTGCAAACAGGAAAAGGATAAGCACATTGATATCGCTCAAATTATCGTAGAGCATCTTGTCTCAAATAAGAAGTTCAGTTGATTATTTAGAGATGGAATCCATATGAACATGTGGTTACACAATAAACTTATAGAATTAAGATTAAGGTAGGCAATTAAAACATTCATAGACTATTGAATGTATTATGTCTGAGTTCGATTTTCTCACTTTTGGCTGGATTTCCAGAGGAAAAAAAACAGATCTGCTGATGATTTAGCAAAGCAGAGTCTTGCTGTAGTAGAGGGCATTTATGTCCTCTACCTAATTTCAATTAAATGCATGAGGTTTTTCAAAAAAAAATAGTAGGCAATTAATATTAAGTCAGTAAATAACAGTAGACGAGAGAACATTTAGTTGTAAACGATATGAGAAAATAAATAGATTTAGGGTGTGATTGGTAGAGCATTAGCATAGCACATTATGCTCCTTATTATCCAATCAACATTTAACTTAAAAGCATTTAGAAAAGCATTTACAAGATGTTAATGTTCTCTAATGTTCTTTACTCAATGCTCTCATATGAAGCTTTTGGTAGAGCATTTGCGGTCAGAATAATAAAAAATAGAAATAATTATATAGAATTAGTTTATTTTATTATAGTATAAAAATTTATGATTATAATATAAAAAATAAAAATTGTATTTTTCAAAATAAAAATTGTGACTACATATTTTTTTTAAAACAATATTTCACATTTAAAATATAATATATTTTATATAATTATACATATCATTCATTATTTTTAATAACAAAATATAATGTAGTGTATATTTATATAAATTATAAATATAAAAATATCTATATTATTTAGAAATAAAAAGTTATATATTATAAATTAATTTTTATGATAATTCACTTTTAAAATATAATTTAATTTATATAATTAAATAAGATTCATTATTTTTAATTACAAAATTATATTAATATAGGTTATATATGTGTATTATTTTAAAATAAATATATTAATACTAACTTTTATACATTTTAAAATTGTATACTGCTAATGCTCTACCAATCAATTTATTAAATTTTTAATGAAAGCATAAAGCTGCTGCAACATAATGCTTCTACAACATACTGCTTCTACAACATACTGCTAGTGCTTTATCAACAGTTGTACCGATCGAGGCCTTAGGGTTTCATGCAATCAAAATTATGATTTATAGATGCTAAGGATGTGTGACAACCAGTCCTAAATCTCGAATGCAAGTAAGATATCCAACTCTCGCTGTGAGTCTAATCAGATGAATAAGTCTTTGTTCTAGCTGATGCATGCGAACAAGGAGTGAGTGTCTATTGATACTACAAGGTGTCGATTGATACTTCCTTAGAATAACACCTCGCTCAACAGAATTATTATAGGTCATGAACCTACTCTTGTATAGTTATCGATTACCCTAAAGTTATAGTTAGCTACTCTATAACATAAACAGTAAGTCATTTTTTGTGAAGGACCTTAATAGTCACCCTAGCAGTTCTATGTTTGAGTAATTCATCTAAACCCTAATAAACCCAAAATCTTACAAAGGAAACTATTCAAACATGATTAAGCAAAGTATAATAATAATCTGAATAAAATGCATACATAGAATAAGGTATAAAAACTGGAGTTCCAATACAAAAACTCTGAAGAAGGTCTTGATCTTCTCTTTTCAAAATAATTAAAATCTTCTAAGAATGGTGGTAAACTGTAAGGTGGTATTCTTCCTAAACAATGGTAAAAACTTTAAATACTAGGTATAAAGTCGGCCCAAGGGTATGGTAATTATGTGGATCTTCTGAGTCTGAGTCGGTCTTGACTTAAGTCGGTCCATCTACTCGTGCGGGTGTCGAACGACACTAAGGGTGCAATGTCGATTGACATTTCTTCTGAATCTTGACTATGACTTCTGATTTCTTGAACAATTAAGAGTTTCCTAATAAATAATCTCCAGAGTACTCCATAATATCCACAATGTTCCAAAATATATTTGAACCTGAAATAGACTCCAAACATATATAATAGACTTTAAAAAGCACATATATTATGGCTGAAAAATGGTAAATTCCATAGTATATTACACATACCACAAGAGATCCACTAAAAGACCAAACACTCATGCAAGAGAAGGAGAATCAAAATAGATCCGGCAAGACTCTGAAGGAACCAACACCGACAATCTCCACAACTCCAATCTCAGATCTGCAATCTAGATCTAGATTTCTAACATAAATACTTTAACCCTAATAAAAAACATGCACATAAAAAAATGAGAGGAAACCAAAAACCGGACCGACGGTGGCTATGGGAGTCCACGTTATCGATCAAACATTGTTCACCAAAAAGATAAGATAGAGAGAAGGCAGAGAGAAAAAGACCAGCGAGAACATTTCTCTCGGATTTGTAGTTAGTGTTAACACTTAAAACCATACAATTTTATTACATGTTAAGGGTAGTGCTTGAAAGCGGTTCAAACCCGTCCGCTTGACTCACCCCATCACAGATCAAATTATATTTCTGATTCAAATTTTTTATCTGCAAAGAAAAACTAGTAGAGGGGCACCTGCCCTCTTCAAATCCACCTGTAATCCATGGATCCGCAGATAATTCTAATAGACATAAAAATAATTAGATCTAAGAAAAATATCCGGATAACCCAATCCGACTTAAAATTATTACTGAATCCACACCAAAACTAGTTAAATACCTAATGGATTCAAATATTAATATCCAAATAACAGAACCCAAACCCGAACCGAACATAAGTTTTTTGGATACCCAAAATTATCTGAATGACAATTATATACATAAATATATTGATGATTTTGATGTAATATCTATAATATTCAAATATATTAAAATATACAAAATTACCAAAACAGTAACAAGTAAACGTTTGGAAATCGCCAAAATACTCTAAACATTTGAAATATCCAAAATACATACTTGCCCAAACATCCCAATCAAACCATAATTCATGTTAATTTTAGGTATTTAGTCTTATATTATTAACATTTTATATGTTGCATATTATTTTATTTTTAGATTTTGAAGATTTTAAAGTAAATTTTGATTTTGTCTTTTATGTTTTACATAATTTAAATGGGTACCTAAACCCAAACCGAACCAACAATGATTAGAACCGAATTTGAATGCCCACCCTAATTTATATAATTAAATTATATATTTATATAATTAAAATTATATAAATACTTTAAGTTTATATATTTAAAAAAAAAACTTGACCAACATATGCACCTGTGATTCAGACTTTTAGATTATGAATGTATGGAGCGGGATGAAATGTAACCATTCAGCATATTATTTGCAATTGCTTTTAATATAGAAAATAACGGTAGATTAAAAAGAAACTTGGGGTGGGACAAATATGTGTTTACCCACACTTAGAACTGATAAAATAATTAGAAGGCACGGTTTAACATATTATTATTAGACACACCTTTTTAAATTTTGTTTGGTTAATTTTAATTAGTAAGGCAAAACTGCCTAACCAAACATCCTAACTTTTTAGAGGTAGTAACACACGTGTGGATTCAGGCAGAAAGCATTTGTTCGACTCTAACACAACTTTGTTGGAATCTAAAAGTCAGAAAGAGGGATTTAAAGAATTTAAACAGAGAGAACTACTCAATGATTCAAGAGAGAGGTACTGAAACTTACACTTCACTTCAATGCGTGCAGGTACAAGCCCTCCAGACCCCATCTCTGTAGCTGTTCCAAGAAGAGTGGGATCTTCACCAGAAATGGTTGTTCCTTAGATAAATTGAAGAAAGTTACTTTAGGCCAAAATCTCGCATAAACTGGCTAAGTAAAGGGGAATTCAATAATTTTTCCATCGTATGTGTCAAGTAAGAGCAAGCTAAAATGCTATCCGCTCCTTCTTGTCAAGCAATGGGAATCTTGTCACTGATCCAATGGAAATGAGTGAATTGGCGGTTGCACACTTCAAATCGATCTTAGGACCTGAAATCTACTCTCAACCAGCTCTTTTCTCGCCTCATTCATGGTTCAGTAAGCTCATAGGATTCAGATGTTCCATGCAGCAATCACAAAGCATGTTATCAGTACCAACTGGAAAGGATATAAGAGTACTTTTCCCTAAGCTAAAACCAAACAAAGCTCTAGGGCCTGACATACTAACTTCTGGGTTTTTCAAAGTAGCTTGGGACTCTCTTGGACTAGAAGTGGTGGCCTCAGTAAAAAGCTTTTTCTCATCAGGCTTTCTACCAGATACAACGAATGCTACCATTCTCTCTCTCTCTCATACCAAAGTTTCTAGGAGCAATAACATTCTCAGACTACATGAAAATTTCTTGGCTAAACATTGTCTATAAGGTCATCTCCAGATTTGTTGGTAGCGAGGCCAAAGCCTATTCTTCAAGACTCAATTCTACCATGCCAAACTGCTTTTGTGAAAGACCATCTACTATTGGAAAGCACTGTCCTAGCTGGCGAGTTAGTTCATGGCTACCACAAGAATAAAGGGTCTCCGAAAATTACCTTTAAAGTGGATATCAAAAAGGCTTTTGACAAGATCTCTTGGGAATTTCTCTTCACTTGTCTAGAAAGCCTGCTCCTGCCACCACATTTCATCACCTTACTCAAGGCTTGTATCTGCAAAACAAGCTTCATGGTTTGTTACAATGGCACGGTGAACAAATATTTTAAAGGAAAACGGGGCCTAAGACAGGGAGACCCTCTCTCTCCCTATCTATTTCTAATTGCTATGAACTGCCTCTCTTTTAGCTAAACTCTGCCGCAGCTCAGGAAAAGATCAAGTACCTTGCAAACTGTAACAAGATGAAAATGACACCTCTCGTTTGTTGATGACCTCCTTATTTTCATTGACGGCTCAATAGAATCTGTCCAGCAAGTGCTGCAAGTCCTTAAAATTTTGAGAAATGTTTGGGTCTCGCCATTAGTAATGCAGAAAACAAGCTTTTATGCTTCAGGTCTATCAACTCAATATGTTCACACCATCCAAGCATCGACTGGCATGATCTGTGGAGAACTACTTAGGAATCCCT
Source organism: Moricandia arvensis (assembly GCA_905132765.1). Classification (NCBI taxonomy): domain Eukaryota; kingdom Viridiplantae; phylum Streptophyta; class Magnoliopsida; order Brassicales; family Brassicaceae; genus Moricandia; species Moricandia arvensis. The sequence goes on from CAJHQP010002485.1 coordinate 7,119, forward strand.
TTGAACTTCAGAAAATTGAATCTTGTCAGTTGTGAACCCCTGATCCACCAAATAAAAAAGAGGTTCTCTTCTTGGTTAGTAAAATCTCTATCTTTTCTTGGGAGACTATTGCTCATAAAAACAGTAATAGCAGGAACTACTACTTTTTGGTGCTCAATTTTTATTCTACCTAAAGCTTGTGTAGCCAGAATTAACTCTCTGTGTAGTGTGTTCCTCTGGAAGGGTGATATCGATAGCTACGATACAGCAAGGGTGTCCTGGGCGACTGTTGTTTTAACTAAGCAGCAAGGCGGACCCGGTGTAAAAGACCTTCATAATCATACTTGGAACTGATCGTGTTGTTTGAAGTTAGTATGGCTCTTTTTTTTTCAGGTCTGGATCAGTCTGGTAGCATGGTTCAAAGAGGTCATTCTTAGAGGCTCAATCCACAACTATTGGAACTAAACCGAATCTGTCCTTCTCCTGGTTAGCAAATAAGCTACTTAAACTCAAAGATGCAGTTTTCTCTCTTATAAAACTTCGGTTGGAGAGTGGTCTCGGCCCGGTTCTGGTTTGACAACTGGTCACCACTAGGAAACATTGCTAATCCTCTAAACATGTCCTCTTCTAGGCTAAGAACCCCTCTAACTGCAAATGTTGCCTCTGTACAAAAATGGTTCCTGGCATCTTTCACCTACAAGATCACAACAACAAGTATAATTACAAGCTTACTTGACTATTATCTCTCTAACTACTTCTCATGATTAATTTGAATGGGAGATTGCAAGAAAAGTCTCTAATGCATTTTCAACTGGCAATACACTTACCTGAGAGGGAGAATGGGGGAAGTTGATTGGTCGGGTGCGGTTTGGACTTCTTATGGGATTCCCGTCATAACTTTCACACATGCCTGGTTGTTTTGGACAGATGTCCAACAAGAGATCGTCTACTATGATGGGGGCTCACCGTTTCACCTCTCTTTTTACTTTGTAACAATACTCCAGAGACTCGAAACCATCTCTATTTCAATTGCAACTTTGCTTATGACTTGTGGGCTATCAGCATTAGAAGATCTGGTGTCAACCCTAATCTTTTCTGGTCATACACGCTGCAGCAACTGAGAACTCTGGACTGAGCAAAATGCAAGGTTGCACTTAAACACCTTTCGATCTATTGATGTTATCTTCCGAATCATTGATCTTCAAGTCAGGAACAAAATCCAAAGTTTCAGGGAATCAAATCCCAAACTCTCCTCATCGATAATGCAGTCTTGGATTCTCCATGCATAAGATCCGATCACCCTTCGCATCTCCTCCTCCACACTTGATTCAAAAAACCTTCCTTTGACAAAGAAACGATTACTTCGGTTACAACTGGGCCCTTGGATTATTGGATCAAGATTAATTCTAAACCATGAGTTTCTTATTGGGTTGTAGTAACTTAAGTCTTAAAGGGCTTGTAAACTTTTTATTCTCTTTATTTACAATTAATTTGAAAGCCATTTTTCAAAAAACAAATGTGTAATATATATTTAATTTTAATTTTTACATATTTGATATAAATAACATATATATTGTGTAGGCATGGGCATAAAAACTGAGAACCGAAAACCGAACCGGAACCGAACCGAAAAAATCGAATCGAAACCAAACCGAAAATCAAAAATAACCGAATGGTTCCTATATTTCTATAACCGAAAAACCGAACGAACCGGAACTAAACCGAAAACCAAACGGGAACCCAAATATCCAAAATATAATTTATATATCTAAATATTAATTATATTTAGTATTTAAATTAATAAATATTCTAAAAATATTACTTATAGATTGAACTACCCAAATATTTTTTTATCCAAAGTATTTAAAATTATATGAATTTCCCTAAAGAATCGAATGACCCAAATAGTTATATCCAAAATATTAAAATTTATTTGAATTACCCAAATTTTAATCCAGAAACTCCAAAAATATGTTTTTATTACCCCGAATGTTAAAAACTAACCGAAAAAATCGAAACCGAACCGGAACCGAAAGTTTATTGGATATTAGCCGATTCTTATAATTGTTATCGAAACCGAATCAAAAACAGAAATAACCAAACTGAACCCGAATTTCATAAATAACCGAATGGTTCATATATCTCTAGAACCGAAAAAACTCGAAAATCGAAAGAACCGAACCAGAACCGAACCGAAAACCGAACGCCCATGCCTAATTATTATGTTTAAGAGATACATTATTATTTTTTAAAAAAATTGAACTATAATTTATTTTACTGAATTTATTAATTTGTAAAGATAAATATATTATATGTATTCCACAATTAGACTGTTCATTATATATTCCTCATTCATATTTTTTTTTGAACCGCTATTTGGATGTATTGTAGTTGTTCTGTAGTATGTGTTTTCTCTTATACAAACCCGCAGTTAAACCGTACCGCATTATCTAATCTGCTTGTTCCTTATCGCTAAATCCATTGTTACCATTCAGAACCTTATAATCAGTCTGACCTGCAACCACACCGCAGTAGATCTAATGGGACGGGATCAGCATATATTAACTTAAATTCTAAGTCCTACCTAAGGGTAACCCGCAACAAATTCACGCAATTTATTGTGAAACTTGTGTATTAAATAGACAGTAATTGATTTATCATTGAACTCTATTCTCTCGTAGAGTTTGACATGTAAATTTTTGGTTCCTAAACAACAAGTTCACTTGTTTGAATATATATAGCTTGCAAATGTGTCAGACGACAGAGGAGAATAGCTTATGTAGTAAACCAACGAACACGAAAGATATAATTAAAGTTACATGAAAAATGATGCTTCTATCCAGAATGTGTTGATTGGTTTTATACATGAAATAATTTCACAGACTCGCATATCTTCTTTACCTACCGTCTCTCAGCAGTTAGTTCTACTAATTTTTGAAACACCAAAGCATCGCAAATGAAAAAAAGAAAAGAACTTCCAAGAGGGTGTGAAGTGAGAGCCATATCAAAAAAATAAAATAAAAATAAACTGCTTTGGAGTTTGCTGGAGAATGGTGGTGGCCTTGATCAACGAACTCAATTCTCTGGGTGAAAATTAACAACCATAAGATCCTTTTAAGACCGCTCCATATTACTCACAATCCTGTTTTTGTTAGTTGCTTTGACCAAATAAATAGCAAGATGTGAAATTGCTGTTATCTAGTCGCTCTCACTACTATGTCTATCTGCATATGATAACAACATTGACTATTAGCTTCCGCAACACACATTCTTTGTCTACTAATGTAAGTAGATACCTCCCGATGATCGTTTTCCTTCCATTGCGTCTTTCTTCTCTTGGCAACTTGCGCATAGGAATGGACCATCCCATGGACGTAGCTTTGGGCAATTAGCCGATCCAGCATGGATCGAGACACCTTCTCCAGGTTTCACTTCTACTTGACACACAGCACACATGAACAACTTAAACATATTGCAAAGTGGGTACTTCGTGTCTAATCTGCAATAAGCAACAAGGATGAAGTTAAATTTAACACATCAAAATGAATGAAAGTATATTATTCTGTATAAGCAACTGTATTCAGAGAATCACACCTCTCTGAAAGCATAGCAGAGCCCTCTTCAAAGAGTTCTTCAACTACGTCAGGTTCTGCATACTCTTTCTCAATATTAGAAGACGAGTCTGAGCTTTTTCTTTTGAACATGGACTTTAACATTCCTTTTCCTTGCTTTTTTGGAGGCGGCACCGAAGCAGCCGGTTTTTCTGGTGGTAATATATCAACCACAATACACGTTGTATCATCGCGAATACCCTTTTTCCCCACAGCTTCCTGTGTGAAACAATGCAAAAACATCAAGGCACTATAAGGAAAAGAATATAAGCAATTCAGATATTATACTTTAACAATATGTTCCGCGGAAGCTTCAGGTGGCAAACCCCGGCAACAATCCAGAGCCTCTTCTGCACTAATTGCATCCCACACACCATCACTTGAGATGATAAGTCGACCACCAGCTGAAGATAACTACACAATAACAAAAAATTGGATACATTTTTCAGAATAAACTCACTACTTGAGAAAATTTCAGCTAGCGACATAACCACAAAGTAGAGCGTTCAAGAGTTTTGAACCTTGACTTGCTTCACATAAGGAACTGGAACGATGTATTCACCAACATCTAGATCTCCAATGGATCTTGAGAGACAGAGACCACCAGGCCAACATCTCAGAGGCCCAATCTAAAACAATTCAGATTTTAATTACTAGAAGAAGTTTCATGTGTTACATTCTACAAATCTAGCATTACTTTACAATGTATTACTTAAAGAAATACCTCAGTACCACCACCAGTATTTAGCCGACCAACTTCACCACCACTTGCAGTGACGCGATCTCGCCTGTTAAAAAAACAAATATATTATGACGCCGTTATACAATAAGATTATCGTTAGCTGGGTCGACAGAAGGAATAAATCTGACTTACTCTTCTTCGTTTATTTCCAGCCGATGATCAGCAGATAAGTAATAGACACCACCCTCAGCAGGCTCAAGTATGCAACGAGAGTCACCTACAGATGCAACACTCACCACCCATCCTTCTACTATGACAAAAGTTACAGTTGTTCCAGATGTTCTTGCTGAAAAAGGACAAGAAACAACAACAAAGCCTCAAAACATTTCCTTCACCAAAATAATATATTTACCCGATGATGAAAGAGTTAAATACCTCTTTCCTGGAAATCTTTATCAGTTTTAACAAATCCAGCAACCAAAGCCCTAGGAAGTGCCGCAACCCACTCATCTCTGTTGAGGTCAGAGGGTATTGCAGCTAATACATTGTTCAGAAGGTTCTCCTTAGTGTAGATAGCTGCTGCAGAACCATTGTGTCCATCAAAAAGCTGCAAATATTTAACTAGTCAGACACCAATACCAAAGAATTTATAGAATAAGATGTTCATGTCAACCCAATCATTACACACAATGTAAGTGTAGATGCAGACATGTATGTCACTCTTTAATAACTCATAATACATTTTTGGGTAATGATTTAATATCTCAGACAACCAATATATTCTTAGGACCAAAACGATCCAAAATGTAGCAAGATGCAAGAACAGAAGAGCAAACAAATACCCCGAAGACCGAGAAGGTGGTAACGCCATCTCCAGTAACCCTTTGGCACTCTGTTTTAACGAAAGTGAAATCCTCTCCTTTCTTGCTCTGGTTAAACTGGCCGTGAACAAGTTCAGGGTTGTCTATCTTCTCATTTGCAGATTCACGCTTCAGCAAAACCGAAAGTGGAACTGTATGATGCTCTCCTTTAGTTGACATTTTAAACTAAAAAAGAAAAACTTCCTCTAGCTGCCTCTAATTCTCTACCACCGTACAAAAAGACCTGATACAAAATTTAATCACAACCTCTTAATCTCTAATTCTAGATTTATGAACAATCTAATATACATGATTATCTTAGTAGATATCTAGGAGGTCACATGTTAGTGTACTCTCCAAAAGAGATCTATTAAAAAGTCCCTAGTAATTAAAAAAATGTCTAGCACATGCTCAACATTTCGATCCACCATTGCTAACAAAACGATCTACTCATCAAATTAGATCTTAAAATTAATTAAAAACCGAAGAAAATAAAAACATATTGTAATGCCTTCTCGAAACGAGCCTTAACGAATACGAACGTGAAAAAAAATCAAAACGGAAAAAAAATGATCTGAGGAATCGAACAAACAGATTTTCTCAATAGCCTAACGAAATCGTTACGATCACATTGTGAGGAGAAGAAGTTACGATTTGGATTGAGGCGGAGATACGATTATAGTCGGCGACGGAGATTACGCGGAGAGAGTCGGCGATGAAGCTTCTTCTTCTTCCTCCGATCGAGAATCACGGATCACGGCGCTCTGCAAAAATGCCATGGAATGGACACAGCCGTAAGAGAGAGAGAGAGAGAGGATTACAGAAAACGCGCAAACGAAGGTGTCTCTTTCTTTTCTGTCTATTTAATTTGTTTTTATTGTTTTTAATATTATTATTATATTTTTAAATTAATTGAAAACCTTCGCCGTTCTCTCAGCCATGAGCTGCACCGTTATGTTTTTATTCGGCGCAAATTAAAAAATAATAATAAAAACGCTGTCGTTTTCGATTCCCACGTGGTCGACCTGGCCTAACCCCCAAATCTCGCGCAAAAATTCAACACATTACTTAGACATTTTATACATATGGTACTACTTAGAAAACATCAATCACGCCTGGATCTTCAATTCTACTCGAATCTGTTTTATAGTTTTCAAACACACATTTTGGTGTTCATTGTTTTTTGTTTTATAAGGAAAAAGTGTAGATGTAAAGAAATTGGATCGACAAACTATTTTTCCCGGAAACCTATCATATAGAAACAAATGTCTTTCGATCTATGATCATATTTTATATATTCATGAAACAAAAATTTATACTTAATTTCTCGTGTCTTTAAAGACCAAATAATAACGTGAATTAGATCCAATTATGAGTCTAATATGGGTCATTTTTATTCAGAAACTTTCTTATAGATTTAATTTGGCTTTTAATTTAGTTAAATATCAATTTAAATGGGTTATAGTCTAGTATACAACATGTAAACCAATTCTGGTTACAGTTTATAGGCTTTTCGACTTTTAAGTTTAAAAACTTGGGATATAAGTCTCAAATTACTCTTTCATGGAGAATTAAGTTTGAAATTACTGTTTCAGAAATATATAAAACGTGATCATAGTGTAGAAGACATTCAATGCTATATGATAGTTCTCTAACCCAAAGAAATTCAAATGAGGTCGCTTGAGAGAAAACATCCTCAAATTTTGATTATAGGAAACATGGCTTATTCCCATATGAATTGGCTCTTCTTGTATATACATACACTAGGTTAAACAACACTTTCCCTAATGGTATTGAGTCCGAGATTGGCAAAAATAAACAAATAAACTCAAGAAAACAAAGAAAAGAGATTTCATACATGATGTTCGAGATGAGTGTCAACCGACACTGGTGGAGTATCGATTACTATTCTAAAATGGTCGGTCCAGGTGTCAACCGATACTAATGTAGTGTCGACCGATACTAATGTAGTGTCGACCGTTACTAATGTAGTGTCGACCGACACTAGGTGCTCTATGTCACAGACCCTTTTTAAAAGAAAACTTACTAATCAGCAGGTTGTCTCCCACTTAACGCTTGTTAACAGTCATTAACTCGACATTGGAGACTAGATTTAGTCCAAACGACATTAGGACCGTGCTCCAAAAAACTCTAAAGGTCTGATATCTTCCGCTTCAGCACATTTCCCATGAAATCTTTCAATGCGGCTTCTCCTTTATCCATCATCTCAAAACTAAAGATTGCTCGAATCTTAACAAATGGCTATGAGAAACCTTTGCTGCGCACTTTGACTCAATGACACCATCTGAGAAGCTCTGAGGAACCAGTGTCAAATGAGGATCACCTTTGATCGTTTTGCTCTTCACATTCTTTTTCTTGTTTCCCCCACTTATGTGATTGTGTCTTACTTAAGTGGAGGATAAATGCATGCAGAGGATCGTTAGCTACCCAGATGTAAGAAGTTACATGCATACATATGTTTTATGGGATGTGATCATAGAAGAAATTCTTATCAATGTTTGCAAGAGATCATTCGAAACACTTCCAGAATCACGATCAAACGCAAAAATCCCTCGTCACTCTTCTACCTAAACCGTCGAGAGACGTTGAGGCAAGAGTTTTTGCAAAGAAAAGAGAGAACGAGAAATTTTGTCTATACCTTAAAAATAATTCTTGAGAGATGAGCAAGCAAATGAGAATGACGAGAAACCCACTTCTTATACATAGGTAAAGTGTATCAGCTTGGTATTCACTACGTTTTTGAAAACACTTAGGATTGAAAAGGAGACACTTAGCCATTTATTCTAATTAAACACTTATCTTTACCTTGTGAGAATTGTGTACTGAGAATTGTACACAATTCTCACGAGTTGGGGGGGGGTCTTGCTTTTGGGGTCAAAATCGGTCATAGAGAAATCAACAGTTAAAATCCAATGAGATTCGTATCATTTACAAGAGTAATCCAGAAATGTTGAGATAACAATTTGAGGGTACTTGGAGAAATATATGTAGAACAAACTCTGCATATTTCTTCCCAGAAAGGAAATAACGAGATTATCTTCCAAACAATAATTATTCGTAATATATTCTTTCAAAAGGTTTTTACGAGAAACAACATAGTTTTACGAAACAATCTTCCGTAAAACAAATTTCGAAAAGTTTCTACAGAAAAACTTTTGTAGTATTAGCAAACACAATTCTGAAAACATATGAAACCATCAACGAGGAACAAAAGAGATGAGATAAGGCACATCAATGCCCTCATCGCCCATAGCACACTCTATCCTCTCCTCCCACTTGCCCTCATCACCCATCAGCCTCTCTTCATGGTATCATCGACCGTGCTCATTGCCCTCAGCCTCTCTCCATAGCCTCATCGCCTAACTACATTGCCCTCAGCTCCTCTCCATGGCCTCATCGCCAAACTACATATCAACCTCAGTTCCTGTCCATGGCATCATCTTCCATGCTCATCGAACATGAGGCTCTATCTCTTACTCATCACCTCACCACATCACCCATGATGCTCCATCTCTTCCTTATCGCCCATGAGGCTCCCTCCCTTCCTCATCACCTCACCACATTGCCCATGATGCCTCTCACTCTTCCTCATCGTCTATACCTCATCATCATAATCATCGCCCATCAAATTGTTAATCATGTTCTCATGTGAACTCCGATACATTCTTTGATTCATCGTAATTGGAGTTGTCGTTGAGATTTTACGTAGAAAAAAAAGAAAAACTTTGTGTTCTTCTAAAGTCATATGTGTTTTGTGTTGTGTTCTAGGCCATTTTGGCGTTTTTACGAATTTTCTTGGAAAATCATTTCCAAGAAATGGCCAAAATGGCCTAGAACACAACACAAAACACATATGACTTATGACTTGAAATGAAAAAATGTTTCATGACGGTTTATCTTAATTGGAGAGGATAGTGGAAAGAAAGAGGATAATGGAATATTTTTGGAATGGATAAACTTGAATCCTTAAAAATAAGGCAAGATAGATGGAAAATAAAGATATGAATCTTCGGCGAAAAGGAAAACTCGGCCAACCTTGGAGGAATGTGTATATAAACAGAGTTGAGTCAAAGAAAAAAGAAGTATTCGCTGCACTTAGAAACCTTAGGCTTTATTTTGCTATGCTTTGTTTTCTATTGCTTGCACTCGATTACTATACGAACGTCACTAGAGCAGTTCGATCGATCTCTTGTTCAACTCTTTGTGAATTGAACTATGTTCAGCGTGACCTAGAAAGGGGTGTGTAGGCATCCTTCAAAAGGTTTATTCAAAAACAATAAAAACCTTTTCATATCTCTTTTCGTCTTTTTCGTTATTTTTGTGTTTATGTGGTTACACAGAGAATCCAGATCTTCAAAGAAAACTACTTTTTTCTTCCACCACAAGTATTGATAGTGAGAATTTTGATTCCCATAATAATTATATTCTTGTTATTTTCTAACATTTTCAAGTATAGGTTGATATTATTAATTCTATATATAATAATAGAGTTGTGCTTACAACTGAGTAGTAGGAAGATTAAAATTTTTCCTTATCATAAAACATTAAGGGGTAGACGAACTATTGCCCCACGGGAAATATCATATAGCATCATATCCCCACCAAACCATGACTTAGTGTCAAATCTCCATTATTTGAAAATTATAAATTTATTTCTCCACGAAATACTAATTTTGAATGTATTTCTCTCTGAACTAATACTTCAAAACTTAATTACGCATAGACCATTGTTTTAATTGGTTTATTATCAAACAAATAGTTTAAGCCGGCTAAACCAAACAAAAATTCATTTTAAACAAGTTTTATTAAAGAATATTGTTTCTCTTCTAGTTGAAATTTCAAAATATAGATTTTTTTTGAACTTTAAGGAATTTTTAGGTTTATATTTTTGGTTTTTCTGAAATTTAAAATAAAAAGAATTTACATCAGGGTTTCATTTTTATAAATAATAATAAAATCACAGTGAACAAATAAGCTTGTTACATTTATGTTCTTTTGAAATTTGAATGAAAAAATAAAAAAAAATTGATAAAAATATATGTCAAAATCTAATTTTGTTGAATTTTGAAGAGAATCAAAATTGTATCAATAAATATCCATAATATAACTTTATTTATAAAAGAATTAATTTACGTCAAAATTAAACAAAAGATAGATTTTTAACATATATTTTTATCAAAATTTAATTTTTCCTTTCAAATTTCAAAAACACAAAATTTATAAGCTTATTGGTTCATTGTAATTTTATTAATATTTTTAAACATAAAATCTTGATGTCATTTTTAAATTTTTTATTTTAAAAAACGAAAAATATAAAAAAATTTAGGAAAGCTTTTTTTTGTACTAAAGAAAATCTAGATTTTGAAATTTCAACAAGAAGATGAACAATATTATTTAATAAAATTGCATTAAATGAATTTTGGTTTGGTTTATCCGGCTTAAACTATTTTCTTAATAATAAACCAATTAAAACCATGGTCTATGGGTAATTAAGTTTTGAACTATTGGTTCGGAGAAAAGTACATTTGAAATTGTTAATTCGAGGAGAAATAAGTTTATAACTTTTAAACTATGGAGATTTGACACTACGTCATAGTTTGGTGGAGATCTGATGATATATGATAGTTCTCGTGGGGAAATAGCTCGTCGACCCAACATTAAGCAAGTGTACATTAGTTTCCATAATAATAGAGGGGGAAGGGCTTATATTAAGCGTGGGGTTGTGGACGTAGAGAGGGTAACATATATTTTTTAGGACACTCTGAAATAATGGAAAATCCTTGATCTCAACCAAAGAGGAAGATACAGTCTTTATAGGCTTAGTTAGGCCACCATTCTCGATTAGTGAAATGGTCCATGGAGTTGCCTAGAAGCATATATATATTTAAAATACGGGGTTTAAAAAGGTTTACCCACTAACTAAGTGGGTGTTATTCAATCTTGTATTTTAATAGAGTTTAAATCCTTGCAAAATTCACCGTTATTCGAATGATGATTCTAAATTATATTTAAAAATCTTGTGTTATTGGATCTAGTATTTTAAAATCTTTTTAAAAATTTGGTGTTATTCAATGAATGATTTAAATCCAGTTTTTAAAATCTAGTGTTATTCAATTTCAAATGATTTTAAAATTCTTTGTTTTTAAAACAGATTTCAAATCATTGGCTCTAGATTCTCATGAACAAATGTTGAAATCAAAATCCAAGGCATACTGCAGAGATTTTAGAATTCAACAATTAAAACTATCTTTAAATAAATCAAAAATTTTAAAATCTGACCAATTTTAAATCTATTAGAGCTGACTTCAACTTATAGAACCAATAACACATCTCCAACCCAACTGCAAAAATTACTGCAAAATGAAGTAAAAATGCAGTTATGAACAAACAAAAAACACACTACTCCATTTATAGAGTAATGTGTTTTTTGTTTGTTCATGACTGCATTTTTACTCTATTTTGCAGTAATTTTTGCAGTAGGGTTAGAGATGCTCTAAGCCCATGTACGTTATAATGAGAGATGCATGCGTTTACAGTCCCTAGACTCCAATCTCGAATTAACTGTGAATTTGCACATCTCTGATTTTGATTTGGTAAAACAGGAGGAACTATTGAGATTCACATCCTCTAGATTCACTTCATCATGAGGTGGAGCTTGCTTTAGTGATTGGAGAGAAGGATAGAGATGCACCCGATGTAACAACCATGGACTACATTGGATTTTGCTTATCTTAATTGTAGATATTATCTGGATCAATCACAAATCTCAAAGAATGTGTAGTGTAAGTGGAAATTGGTTCTTACAAATATGCTCATCCTATTGAATTATCTTTGAGGAGATGGGATTAGACCTTCCATAAATTTCACATAGTCCACAAACTTAGAGATGCCTACAAACTAAAATGATAATCTTGTGGGTTTAGTGTATTCAACATCTAAACTGCAAGCTCATGACTTCCGAAGATTGTTACATCGTGTACTACAAAGATGTTCAATATGATGGTTAGCCAAAAAATCAAGGACACATGGAAGCTCCATAGAAACCATATTTTAATGTAATATGTGAAATTGACATACCTCTTTCAGAAAAGGCAGAATCATGCAGTAAATTCATAACTGCGTCACCTCCACCGGTTGCATCAATGAAGGATATTTGATGGGTTTTTAGAGAAAGATCACTAACCATCAATGAAGGATATTTGATGGGTTTTTAGAGCAAGATCACTAACCCTGCGGGCATCAATAATGTGTTTCTCCATGACCATTCTCTTTGCAATAGAAGGATTTGCAAAGACGATGAAACCAAAGCCAAGGGCACGCCATGTTGTCACATGTCTCATGATCACATATTCAACCAAAGCTCCATACTTGCCAAAATACCTTCCACGTAATTCTTCATATGAGTCCCACGAAATACCGCCAACTCTGAGACCATTCCATCTTCCGATCCTGAAAATATAGAAGCTATCAGTGAATGATCTGCCCATTTCAATTACAAACGGAACAGAATCCGTTCCATACGAATTTAAAAGATTCTGGAGTGTTTCGGTTATCAAATGTTTGAGGTGTAAATTGTCAAGAGAGGGAGACAGAGAGATTGGAGCGTCAAAGAGTTTAATGTTATAATGGTACACTGATGTCATCATTTCAGGGAGTAAAGACTCTTCATCGGAGGTGAGAAAGAGGGGGATGTCGAGAGACATGGCAAATAGAGAGTTAAATGGTACTTCCAGCTTTTCAGTGTTTAAAGAAAATGGTGGAAGGGGAGACGTATTCTGACATATTCACATCGAACATTAAACAATAGGTTTTCTTATTATGTGCTTCTGTTTTTCTGTTGGGTTTCTAAGTCCACTTTTTCAGTTGATTGGGCTTCATCCAAGTCACAAAACTCGACAACTTTTTATTTTTTTCATGTGGATCCTACATAATGCTAATGTGAATAGCTTCAGAAGAGAGGAAAATGTCTCATTATATATATATACTAGAACTTTTCCGGAGCTGCGCCCGTATTCTTTTCTATAAATTTAAATAAATATTATTTTATATATTATTTTATTTGACTATGTGTACCTGTATATTTTTACTGCACTGAAAAGTAAAGTAATTTATGACTCGGAAATTGCTTAAAACTAAACTTTATTGTTTTAATATCTGAAATATATATTATATATCTAATATATATAACAAAAACTTGAACATAAATATCCCAAAACACTCCAAAATGAGTCTTTGACCAAAAACACATAAGAGGTAGAATGGCCAAAAGATGTTTTATTAAAAATGTAAGATACACTTATATCTTTACTTTATACATATAAATAAATAAAATATTTTTAATTTTAGAAAAAATAAATTCAAAATTTGTTTTTGATTTTTTCATTTTAAAATACGATTTCCTGAAACTTTTTTTAAAAAGTTATTATTATAAAGTTCAAAATCTTAATTACAAAATTTGAAATTATAAAAAATGCATCCTTAATTTAAACCCTAAGTTTATATTAGTTAATCTTAGGGGAATTTTCAAAAATACCACTTTTCTTGTACCACTTTTCACTTTCACCTTCATTAAAGAGACATTTTCATAAATACAACTTTTTTAAGAGATAATTTTTTTAAAAATTAATTAAAATCCTAAATTTTATATTCCTAAACCCTACCCCTACCCTCCACACCCCTTAACTCTAAATCATAAGTCTTAGATTAATTAACCCAATGGTTATAAGTGTGTTTTTTCCTCTTAAAAAATAAGGGTAAAAGTGATTAAGGTATTTTTGAAAAGTGGTACAAATAAAGTGATTTTTTTGGCAAATTCTCTTAATCCTATGAGTATAAATGTCTTTTAACTTTTTCAATGAAACATATTTTGATTTTGACTATTGTATGCTTTATTTGTGATTAAAATTGTTTATGAATCTGAAACTGTTTAAAACTAACTCAATTGTTTTAATATCTAAAATATATATTATATATCAAATAGGTATAACAAAGACTTGAACATAAATATCCTAAAACACTCCAAAATGAGTTTTTGACCAAAAACACATAAGAGGTAGAATGACCAAAAGATGTTTTATTACAAATGTAAGATACACTTATATCTTTACTTTATAAATATAAATAAATATTCAAATAATAAAATATTTTTTATTTAAAAAATCAATTCAAAATTGTTTTTGATTTATTTTTTCATTTAAAATACGATTTCTTGAAACTATTTTTAAATTTATTATTATAAGTTCAAAATCTTAATTATAAAATTTAAAATTATAATAATTGCATCCTTAATTTAAACCCTAACTCTAGATTAGTTAATCCTAGGAGTATAAGATTCTTTTAACTTTTTTCAATGAAACATATTTTGATTTGGGGAATTTTCAAAAATACCACTTTCCTTATATCACTTTTCATTTTTACCTTCATTAAAGAGACATTTTCAAAAATACCATATTTTTAAGGAGAATTTTTTTTTAAAATTAATTAGAATCCAAAATTTTAAATTCATAAACCCTACCCCACCCTACACCACCCCTTAACTCTAAACCTTAAGTTTTAAATTAATTAATCCAAGGGTTATAAGTGTGTTTTTCCTTTTTTAAAAACAAGGGTAAAAGTGATTAATATATTTTTGAAAAGTGGTACAAGGAAAGTGGTATTTTTGACAATTTCTCTTTTGATTTTGACTACTGTATGCTTTATTTATGATTAAAATTATTATAGGGGTTTTAGGATTTTTTTCAAGAACTAATTAAGTTGTAATTATAGTCAAATTCCTCATCTTTACCTATCTGAGTTCTCAGTTCTCACTATAAAAAATTGTTCATAAATGATTTAAAATTTCTTTTGATTTTAGGACCAGTACTGAGTTTCCATTTTTAATTTTGATTTTAGAAACCATGTTCTGTTTTTTTGCCTGCTTGGCTTTTCATTATATGGTTATTAAAAAAATCAATTAAAATTATTTTTATATATTATAAAAAATGGTGGTAAAAAAGTGTATTAATACAACGATGATCGATTTAATAATGATGAAAAATACGCATGAGAATCATGTTATTAATTTTATTTCATGTGGCAAAGTGAATTCCAAATTAAAAATATTATAATCATAAATAACATTCTACAATGTGTAACAAAAGATGGATGCGCTGAACTGAAACTTAATCACCTAATATAAATGTGTAAGAATCTATACACCAGCAAGTGGTCACCATTTAATATAGCTTTTTCTAATTTGGAAACATTAATTTGAGAAGGAACTTGGCTAGCTAAGTGATATACGTTTGAGTATTTACTCATGCAAATGTTTGTTTTCTCCTCAGTTCATTTCGGATTCTCCATAGCTAAATTGAAAGACAGATCAACTCTGTTTGGGTCCAATCTTTTGCTCGAAAAAATAAAAATGTTACCGGTCAAGGAATAATTAATCCGCTTGACCTTAAATGCCATGTAATAGTACGCAAGCTAACCCAAAGTGGGGGTTACTGCCGTTGAAATGGTGACGGCGACAAGAGGATTCCAGGTTCTAGAATGCAAAATAACTTCAGTAGAAGTGTATGTCCCTTCAGCCGTACTGAAACTTGTGTATTCTAAGAATGTTAAGTTCTTATCACATATGATATTCAATATGCTACTATATAAGATTGAAGTTCACAAAAAAAAGAGTGGAACTTAAAATGATAACAGGAAAATGACTAATAACTTGGACAAGGAATAAATTTTGGGACTATAGAGTCTCTCTCAGACTTAAGAGTTCTAATTGTGATGCCTTCAAATAAGAATAACGTTATGTGCATCTATTTTAAGAACATATCGAAAGCTTACAGTTTACAATATGACTTAAAAACCATCATAGTCAAAGTCAAATTATTTCTATACAAATACTTTTACCAAATATTGGTTCCTTGCTCGGTTTTAAGCCATGTCATTTTTTTTTGTAATTTGCAGTTCTTTAAGCTGAAAGCCTTGCAACTCTTTTTTTTAAAGGCATGCAACTTATACAACTCCTATTGTAATGTACATAACTTAAGCTAAGTTTCACCAATCCATCAAGAGTGATTACTATAAATAAATTGAAAAAAGGAAATATTGGAAATATGAAATATCCATATTCCTTGTTGTATGCCTAGTGCCTACTGTTCCTGTATCCAGTCACATGACTCGACGTGGCTTAAGCATGTGAAATTAGACCAAACACATATGAGAAAAATTGATAATATGAATTCTATTTTAAATGGTGTGCAAAAACTGAAACTGTACACCTGAAAGCAGATGTCCAAGGCTCTTTAAGACACCAAAGACCACAATGAAGTGCTTAGAAAGCGCACGAGTATATTCGATGAATCTGAACAGTAGTCTACGCTTAACGATAACATTCATTGCAAAAATCTACTTATTACCTTGCTCTTGGAGTAAACCATAGTAATTCACCAAAAGCCATCAGTGAGCATGCCAGATGATCATCATATGTAACAAAATGCTATAGGATTCAGAAGAAAAATTAGTTTAAGATTATATATGCATGAATCAATTAGGATGAACACGTGATTTTCAAGGGATCTCGTCAGTTTTCAATGCTAAGATTCATGGTGCTTTTACGATCAACAAATACTTAAACGCAAAAAACATTTAAAACAAACAAAATTACCTTTGACCAAGCATACATCCTACTTTTATGTAGTCAATGTAGACAATCTGCGTTGAGATGGGGTTTAGAATATGATGGGTTACAGGAATGAGAGCACCGGAAGAATATAGCTATAATATAAAGTTTGAAGGTGGCGGAGTTGGAAGAGTAGATTAGTTTTAAATTACTGCAAGAATTAATAGTTCTTTATGAGTTGTACTTGTGAGAATGTGAATCGGCAGAGACGATAGCAAATTGGTATTTACATGAGAAGGAAGAAGAAAAGATCGGTGAAAGAGGTGACAATTGTTTGTCATATTTTAGCTATAGTTTATTAAATTAATGATCAATATTTAGTGCTTCTTTTTGCAATACAATATGACAGATTTTAAAGATGACATGGAAACTTAACAACATATTATTGGCTGATTTTATTAAATGATGTGGATAGTTTAAAATTTGAAGGTATTCCCCTTTTGGTATAGTAAGACTAGGGGTTTTACCGCGCTACGCGCGGTTTTTTGTAAAAATTTATTAAGTTTGAATGCCAAAAAATTAATGTTTAATATCAATGATTAATCTAACTGCATTTAGTGTTAATAATATAGTATTCAATTATTTTGATATAAATTTTGATAAATTAGACTTAAATATTTTAAAGAATCAATTTTTTTTATAATATCATTAATTTTATATTTGAATATATTTCTGACCATGAAAAGATTGTTAAATTTGCTGCTATCTTAAACTTTATTATGATGTTATTAGAATTGATTTCATATTCTTGTGTCTTCCAAATCAGTGTTAATGTAATTTTTTTAACTGAAAAAAATTCAGTCTATGTTATATAAATTTTTTTTTTTTTGGTTTTGAAGTTATTTGATAAAAAAGTATGACAAATAATGGAAAGTTTCAATGAAAATGTTATAAACAGAAATGGTCTAAAGAAGAGTCTTCTAATATTAAAAAAAATAAAACAGAATAATAAAAGAAGTTAATGCATGTAATTAAAAAAGAGACATGTACGTGTTAAGAATTTAGAATACTAAATATATTGTAGCATCTTTTTACATATTTACTGTATTATTTTTGAATATGGAACTTTAATATAAGACACAAATCTACCGTTCCACCATATCAAATTTTGCCTGCTTTCACATTTCTGGACTCAAAAGGTGGACGTCAAAAAAGTAATATGTATTCTCACAACAAATTGTGGGTTCTCTTCTAAATATAACAACGAAAAGGCTTCTTGCCTCATGTTCTTTCTTTTCTTCTCTTGCTTAAAGATTCCTAATGTAGCAGGGAAGTGTATGAATGTTGTTGTTGATAAGTAAAAGCCTAGCTTTTCTTTTGGCCAGGAGAGGATGTTGATTATTAATTTGTGCAGGACTCATCATATTTTGAGTCTCCAGATGCCGCAGCTTCTGGTTCCGCAACCAACACGTACATATTCAGATACTGGAACTGAAATAAGGTGCAAAGAGAACTGAATATGAAATACAAAGGTACAGACCCGATATCATAACTGTGCTCCATTTGGCCTTGAAAATTCATCAGCATGTTTAAGAAATAAAAGGCTAACATTTAACGCATTCAGAAATACAAAATCAAAACATAAAGTACATGATAAGAGCAATCATAACCATATGGCTCGACGTGAATTTCGAGAAAGTTCAGTCGAGGAAGAATCTTTCCAAATCTCTTCAGATATTTGAGTTGAGTAAAGATGTACCTGAAGCTCATTTTGTTTCATGCATAATTTTCATATGAACTCCAAGCATGAATCTTTGCTTCTTCTACTCTCTGCATATGTTGGGCATCAATTCGATCTTCATGGACAACCTTCAATGTCTTCACAATAACATTTCTTGTGACGCTTTATACATCTTCCAGCTAGCAGAAAATAATAAGTTTGAGAGCTTTATAAAAATCATAAAATTAAATAAGCTCTTAAGTTAATTAGAGTCTTGGAAAACCAACTAATATAGACATAACACGCATAATGACACGTCAATATTGTGTATCAATCAAGCAGATGTAAGGTAGGAGACAAAGAAGTGTTTTGGATATTTACCATCAGTTGCAACCTCAAGATTTGTTCATTTGATGTAGAAACTTTAAACGGCAATACATAAATGAGAGAACTAAAACACATAAGATACGTTGTCAATTCCAAAAGAGACTCTATGATTGGATTTTATGTCCTCAAGAGCTTGAGTCACACTTTACAACTTTTCCTGAAAATCGATTAGCATCGGTTAATTGAGCTATGAAAATAGTCAAAGCAGAAGATGAAAGAAGAAAACATTTACCAGCACAATTTATTTAGGATAGCCATTATGGTTTTGTCTCATCTCATGGAAACTTAAAAGAATCCGTGGATCCAAATAGTAGTGCAACGAAGAACCAAAGCATGACTATCAACACTACTGCTGTCCGCAGCACTTGGTTGCATATGTTCAGGATCAGGGTCTTCCTAGTAGTTGTAGGCTAAATCAGCTGTTTAGAAATCGTAACTCCAACGGCTGATGTCTAGTTTCTCTGTCTCCCTCAAGCTTCATCTCTTGCTTCTCGTGTGTGTTTATTATGGTTGCGATGGATCTCATTCGCTGAGCTTTGAGCATCTTTTGCAGTTACAGTCGCTAGCAAGGTATGAAGGAAGCGTTCCCAGAAAGGGATCAAACAAAAACGCAGCACTGATTCAGCTAAGCTGTGGAGACACCGCTTAAAAACTGAGCGACTGAACCCTTTCACGTTAAATTTGGCTGATATGGTCACTATTGCTTGATGTGATTGTATGGGTTTCGTGATTTTTGTGAGGAGCATAATTTCTGACTTGGGGGTTTATATAAATGAAAAACAGAGGGATTTGGAACGCTTCCATGTCTTTGAATGGAAGGAGTTAAAAAGAGGAATTAATGTGAAATAGTGGCTGGAGGTCGACGTTAGTGGTGAAAAGTTGTTGAATGGACGTCTGAGTTTCTCGATGAAAATGATGTACTTTTCTCAGAGGCTTTGTTGGGCACGTCATGAATGGGCCAAGAGATAGCTATATTTAAAATGTTGTCCAAATAAGACATGAGTTAATACTCGCCAAAGCTACGCTGACATGGCAAAATAAATATATCTGATTGGTGAATTTTTTAAACGACGTGGACACTCTCACCATTTATCTTATTGAACTTTTAGTATTGTTAGATAATATATATGATTTTAAGGATTAACAATGGCCAGTTTAGTGGGTAAAATATATTGAAAATATGGTGCAAATTCTCAAGGAGAGGTTCTTAGTGTTATCGGCTCTTCTTTTTAGGTTTACTACTTTGATGAAAGGGACGGCAAATCTATTTAGTATTCAGTTCAACGTTCGCTAAAACTCTGCTGCAACTTGGTCCCATAGGTCGACATTCCTAACTGGTCTGCTGCGTTGGAGAAGAGCACAAGTGGATATGTCAATCGTATGAAATAGTTTGTTAATTGGGAGTATAAGTTATTATGCCTTATTTTCACTGCTGGAGATGGATCATCATATACCAATTCAATGACCGGTGATGTCCAGTATATGGCGTTTTTAGTGTGTGGGCATCAAAACTTTTTGATAAAAAGATAATGGGTAATGATAACATTTTTAGGTGTTTTGGGCCTCAAAAATTAATGAATGAATATCAGTCTTAAGTTGACTATGTATGTATGCATATGTAGCATACCTAAATGACTAATTTTTAAAATACAATCATTTTTCTCGATATAAAGTATCTCCTAATTAAAAACCATTAAATACTAAATTATATTTAATTTCTAATACATGTTAGTTATGACAAGTAATTTATTTAATTTAAATTTAAACAGAAAAAAATGAAATAAAATAAATAAATAGAACGATTATGAAACATCCTATAAAAACTACAAGAAAACATAAACTTAACGACGACGTAAATAGAGGTTATTTCGTCGTAAATAGACTTTTACGACGAAATAACCTCGAAATTCAATTCGTCGTTAATCGTTCGTCGTAATGCAATTATCCTCGCTAAATCGTTGTAATGTTACGAGGAGAGAGAATCGTCGTAAACGACACGTAGACGTTTTCATCGTAATATACATGCAAAGCTTCGTCGTAAACTACATGTAAACCTTACAACGAATTTGCGAGTTTATCGTAGTGAATTCCAAGTAAAAATTTACGAGGACATTACGTCTAAGTACACGTAAATTACTAGTTAATTTTATGTTGACATAAAAAATGTTTCCACCTTAAATAGATGTAAACTTAGCTACGAATTTATTTTGATTCGTTTTTTATATTAAAAGTTTAAATTAAATTAATAAATTAAAATTATTAAAATTGTGAAAAAATAAATAATAGAAAATCCTATTTTGTTTTATAAATATGTAAGTTTAAATTTATAATACAATAAAGAGAAGAAGAAGAAAAACTAGCTAGGGGTTTTTGAAGTCCGGGAAGAAGTCTTGACTCCTTCTCTCCATCTCCTCTTTCTCTGCAGAGCATGGCTGTGGAATCCCAAATCCTGCCTGTCTCGCCTGCAACATGCTCTCTAATTGCGGATTTTCAGCCGCTAGAATGTCCAAAAACTTTCGAGTAAACCTATTTGAGCTTGCGTCGCGCTCAAATCAGAAAGTGTCGTGCTCAACTAAGAACGCAGCTGAGCAGTCCGTATCTGACCATAAGACGATGTCGCCCTTGGGACATCGTTAACGGAACCAATTCTCAACATACGTCCCTTTTTCTTAGGGACCACCTTTAAAAAGACGATTAATTTTAGGGACCACCTTTAGATTAAATGAATAATAAAAAAATGATAAAAATTAAATTTGTACGTCCTCGTAAATCTCATCCACTTTAGGTGTGGATAATGTGATGTGTATTCCATCAAGCGACTGCTGGGTCAGCTGGGTATGACGCTCTTCCATCCGAGCAACCACGTCGTTGTAGATTAACTCAGACCCAGGATCTACAAATTTTTGAGCCTTGTTCTTGTGGGTCTTCTCGTAAAGCTCCTTAAGAGATGGTACTACTCCCATCTCTTATGACTATATATATATATATATATATATGAAAGTTAGAATGTATTAATAAATAAATAAGGAGAGTTAATTGAAATACTTATCATGTCTAGGCGCATGCATGAATTATATCATCTATATAAATATTGTATTGTAATGTGTGAACACCTAGATCTACTTATAGGTTGCTAAATTGAAGGTGGTTGTATGGTGATTGATACTTGTATGTGGGTGTTTGTATTATGTTGGGGATAAGCATGTGTGCGTAGTGTATATGATATAGGAAAGGTCATAAAGCCTAGGTTTGCTGGTGCGACGTGTTGGAGAGTTCTCAGGCGTTGCATCGTTTCTTGTTGATTCATGCAGAGACCAAACGAGGTGGCATGATTCACTGCTTGTGAATTTCATAATGTTGTAGCATGGATCGTGCGAGGACCAAAGGAGGTGATGTGATCATGTGAATGCTGTAACATGGATCACCAGGGACCAAACGAGGTGGTGTGATTGTGTCAATGTGGTATCGCGGATTACGTGGGGACCGAACTAGCGTGATCGGATAAAGGCTTTGAACTCACGGGGACCGATTGAGGTGGCGACAATATGAGAAGCGCGGGGACCGATCAATGTGGCGTAGTATCATGTTGGCATTTTCGGGGTTTATCCTCGTTTCTTGTTGATTGTTCTTGCTTTACTGGATGTTTTAGGTAGCTGTTGTTATGTTGTGTGGTGAATGTCAGATGATAATTTTGGGGTCTTGGAGCTTCCCTCACTGAGATTTTGTCGAAATTCTCACCCCTCCTCCTTCTTTTCTATTTCAGGCTCGGTTCATATTGGTGGGTTTTTGTCAAAGACGTCCTGGGATCCAAGACACATTGTTCCAACCTTGTAGTTAGAGACAAATGTCATGATATCGCGACCATTTCAGCTATGCTTGGTTGCAGTGTCAAAATCTCTTTACACATCCATATTGACAGATACAATACCCGTCTATAAAATAAGACACACTTTCTTAGTCTGCATCTACATACACACTTTCTTAGTCTGCATCTACGCTTGAATGCAGTGGTACCACAGTTTGTCTTAGAGTCTTTGATGCACAAGCCAGATGACTCCACCAGAAGCTAATGTGGGGCGGGGTTGGCGTCAAGCCTAAGGTGATCGTAGCCACCAGAATTAATCCAAAATTTTTCAGAGGTATCTATCTTGAACTTCATTTTTAAAACACGTTTCCTTAGTAATCTATAACTATCATTGTCAATCTTCCAGGCCATCTCTTACTGAATGCAACTTCTGGCACTCACTTCTATTTCGACAAAGACAAACTCAAGTGAGATCTTCATCCGAGTAAGTCTTTAGATCGTGAATCATAAAGTTATATCTTATTCATTCAAAGACTACAAGTAGCTGATGCAGAAGAACATACAAGAGAATTTTGAGAAGGTTGACAATGAGATAGATCAACTAAACGAAAAAGTGTCTCAGCTTACGGGTCGTTCAGATACAGTGGGAAAAAGCAAAGCAACTGAGATTCTGTGTCCTTCTGCAAAATGGGAAAGAAAAGCATCTCGTACCTTGGGTTCTCCAGCACCAAAGGGAAAAGGAAAAGGCAAGGCAGCTGAGAGTGTGGATCTTCCTACGGTTGATCGTAGCCCTCTACCAGAAGGAAAGGTAACAAAAAATAATGGTTTGTAATATGTCGAACGAGTTGTCTTTTGTTGTAAGTTTCTATGTGATTTGACTCTTTTTTAATGTGCTTGTATTTTTCTATGTGGCATATCGGCTTGTAAATTGTTTCTTTGTATTTTGTTGTTTGCTATAATGTGAAAACCTTTATATTAATGTTATGTTTGGTTTTATAAACATGATGGTCAAAATGATGACCTGTTGAAATTTTTGAAGAATCTGTCAAATTCATCAAACTACAAAAACGAAGAGGCAATGTGGACACGAGAGTCGTTAGCAACAAATGTTAAAGGCTTCGATCCCTCACAAAACTAAGCTGTCGAAAAACCAACTGAACGGGCTAAGCCTGCGGATTGGAGACCACCTCCTTTCAAAGATATATAATTACTTGAGGACCGGGTGAATGACAGCGATTACTCATTAGTTTTTGTCCCCGAGGATTAATGGGACAAACTGGTTGAGTGGTCCTCAACTAACACAAAAGTTCATAATGTTTCTTAATTTTTTTTGTATTCTATCACTTTTACTTGAATTTTGCACGCAACTCAAAATTGGACGTTTTATGTGCACAAGTGAGTTAGTATCAAGTGTATTAGGAACTACATAGTGGGTGAAAAATTATGTGAGTTATTAAGTAGTTCGTTCTCATTTTTTGTACGCAAACTGACATTCTTCTATAAAACTTTCAAGAAATTGATGCTATGCTATACTTATTCCGTGAGACGACTTCCTTGCGACAATGGTATCCATATAAAGTAGTATTCATGAGCTGCATATTCAGTAATCAAATGAAGAATTCTTACAGATAATTTTAAGAAAGATAAGCAAAAGTTCAAAGTAACAAGAGTACTACATTAAAACGGAATTGGTGAACTTCCTGCACACTGACGAACATGACAAATGTGGGATCTTGATATTGATCGCATGTATGTGCCGCTTAATGTGCACAGTAACCACTGGATCTCTATGTGCGTCAACTTTGTTACTCGTTCGATAGAGGTTATTGACTGTCAGGGAACGAAACACAATAAGGACATGGAGACATTTGCCATTCTCATCACTAAAATTTTCAAAGATGTGCAGTCTTCAAACAGTATGCAACTCAACGTCAAGCCATATGATGTCAGTTACACCCCAATTCCCCTCCTAAACAAGAGTAGCAGTGATTGCGGAGTATATGCGTTGAAGCACATTGAATGCCATCTTATAGGCTTGGAATGCAATCCACTAGGCTTAGAAGCATATTGAATTCCCTTTTCAAGCCATATGATGTCATTTACACCCTAATGATATTGTGCTTTTTTTGAAAATGTCAGAGTTCATTCCTCTGAAGACTTTTTCAAATCCTATAGTGGAAATCAGAGAAACTTATTTTAATTAGGAGTTGTTTAAGAAGTAGGTTATATAAGGGAAAGCTGAATGAATCTATTAAGAGTGAACATGTACAATATATATACGTGAGTATAGAAGGGTTTAGACTATGATTAATGTACACAATTATCCTTAATTTATTCTCTCCTTATACCCTCCCTCAAGATGGAGGCAATCCTTTGACACCAATCTTGTCTCTGATTTCTGTGAATCGAGGACGAGGCAGAGGTTTTGTTAGCGTGTTGGCGAGCTGATCTTTGGTCGAGACATGTTGTACTCGCAGTGCTCCTGTCTGAATATTTCCGCGAACGAAGTGATAGTCAAGCGCCACATGTTTCATTCGTGAATGAAAAACCGGGTTTGCACATAGAGACGTTGCCCCGACATTATCACAATAAATAACCGGAGCAGTCGGAAGTGTGATGCCAATATCAGAAAGTAAAGAGCATATCCACCGGAGTTCAGATGAAGTGTTAGCTATGGCTCGATACTCTGCCTCAGTAGAAGACTGTGCTACACTTTTCTGTTTTTGTGAAGACCATGATATGGGAGTTCCTCCGATGTAAATGATATAACCATTGGTTGATATATATAGTCATCAGCATCAACTGCCCAATCGGCATCGGAGAAGGCGTGAACCATAAGCGGTGTGTTGGCGCGGAGGAAGATTCCATGTGAGGTAGTGCCTGCGAGATATCTCAGAATGCGCTTGACCCCTTGCCAATGAAGTTATGTGGGCCGGTGCATGTATTGCGATAAGCGATTCACTGAGAAGGCAATATCAGGCCTGGTAAGGGAGAGATATTGCAGGATGCCAAGGACCATTCTGCACTCCTTCGGATCTTTTAAGGGTGTTCCACAGTGAAGAGTAAGCCTCGGCGTTGATTGCATTGGCGTGGAGACAGGCTTTGCATCAATAATATTCAGCTTAGTGAGTAGATCAGTTATATACTTTTTCTGCATCAAGTGCAGTCCTTGTGGTGTCCTGTTTGCTTTGATTCCAAGGAAATAGTTAAGCTCTCCTAAGTCCTTCAAAGAGAACCTGTTGCTGAGTGCAGAGTTGAAGACCTTGACGAGAGAGGAGTCACCGGCAACTAGGATATCATCAACATATACGAGAACGTAGATTGTCTGGTTCTGTTTCGTGTATATGAACAAGGATGTGTCGGCAAGCGAGTTTTTGAATCCCATTGCAAAAAGGTAGTTGCATAGCTCCGTGTACCAAGCACATGGTGCTTGTTTGAGACCATAGAGAGCTTTGTTCAAGCGACAAACATGAGTTGGCCTACCAGAATCAACGAATCCAGGCGGCTGAGTAACATACACTTCATCTTTTAAAGTTCCTTGAAGAAAGGCATGATTGATATCAAGTTGATGAAATACTCCAATTCTTTTTGACAGCAACATCTAAGACCAGCCTGATTGTTGTCGGCTTGATGACGGGACTGAAGGTCTCAGAATAATCAAGGCCATATTGTTGATTGAATCCTCTCGCAACAAGCCTCGCTTTGTACCTTTCAATAGAACCATCAGGACGATATTTCAATGTAAAAATCGACTTAAATGTGATTACATTGTGAGCGAAGGCTGCTGGAGTCAAATCCCATGTTTTGTATTTGAGCTGAGCTTTCATCTCCTCACACATGGCATTGCGCCAGTTTGGGTCTTTCAGTGCCTCTGCCACTGTCTTGGGAATTTTTGGGTGTATCTTTGAGGTAGTGGCATGAAGGTTAAGTTTTGGTTTGGTTTGAGGAATTTGTTTTTGGCTCTAGTTCTCATAGGATGTATATTTTGTGGTTCAATAGGCTGTTGTGAGGTTTCTGGTGGTAATGATATGGTGGATGGTTGTATTGGGTTCGGGATCAGGGTTGGTGGAGTGGAATTTGTGGGTTGAGTGAGTGGAGCTGTAGGCTGAGAGGTGGTGTTTTCTGGGTTTGAGGTGATGGTGTCTGTTGGCGGAGTCGAGTGTGACAGAGGAGCTGGAGAAGTCGACGGTGACAGAGGAGCTGGAGGAGTAGATGGTTGCAACGTGGTTTCCAGAGGTGGAGGTATCTCTGAGCATGGGGCGGCGTGGAATGAGCTATCAGTGGCTGTTGTTGCAGAACTGGAACTCTAACCGGGTTGACATCCATATCTTGGAACCTTTGCTCGCATTCTTTCACAGCTGTCTTAGGAGTCGCAAACGGAAAACTGTCTTCAACAAACTTAACATGCCGAGAAGTATAGATACGACCTGATTGGATATTCAAACACAGATATTCACTTTGCGTTAGAGAGTATCCGATGAATGCACATCTCGCAAATCGGTCGTCCAACTTATGAGTAGTGTAGGGCCGTAGCCAAGGGAAACGCAGGCACCCAAACACTCGAAGCTTCATGTAGTTAGGTGTCTGTTGAAAAAGCTTCGTATAAGGTGTTGATCCAGCTAAAACATCAGTCGACATTCTGTTGATAAGGAAAACTGTGGTGGCGAAAGTGTATGGCCAATAGTATTTTGGAACTTATGCTTGACTCATGAGTGAGAGACCTGTCTCAACAATATGCTGATGTTTTCTTTCTGATACTCCATTTTGTTCTGGTGTATGAGGAGGTATAGTGAGATGAGAGATTCCTCTCTCTGATAGATATGACCGTAGGGCAATAATCTTGCCTCCATTGTCAGAGTAAAGGTTCTGAACTCAACGTTGAAAGCGATTCTCGACCAGTGTTACAAAAGCGATGAACACCTCCTTCACTTCTGATTTTCTTTTCAATGGATACATCCATGTATACCTGGTGAAGTGATCCACAATAACCAGATAGTACTTTGCGCCATATACTGAGATGATAGGTGATTACCAGACATCACTGTAGAGATATTCTAGCGGACGATGAGAGGAAATCGTATTGGAACCAACCGGCAACTTTTGACTTTTATTGATCAAACAATCGGAACATGAGAACTTTTTTTGAAGAGAATGCGAGACAAGTAATGAAAATTGCGAGACCAACGTTTTTCAGAAGAGATAAAGATGGATGTCCAAGTTGAGAGTGCCACGAAGAGAGGTCGACTTTTGCTGTAGGAGAAGCTGTGAATTCACTGATTCCACTAATGTTAACCGGCCACTGGTATAGCTCATTCATAGTTCTGCCTTGGAGTAACTTGGCCCCCGTGCTTAGATCCTTCACCTGAAAGTGAGCAGGAAAGAATTCCACAGAGACACGATTAGTGTTACACATTTTGTAAACTGATATAAGATTCTTGGTAACATCAGGAACATATAGGACATCTTATAGAGCAAAAGTTCGAGATGGTGTAGGGAGTAAGGCAGAACCAGTGTGAGTAATCTGCAGACCCGAACCATCAGCAACTTGAACCTCTTCACCTCCAGTGTATGGTTGATGGAGAGATAAGTTCGAGAGATCTGTTGTCAAGTGATGCGTTGCCCCACTATCAAGGATCCAGTTGGATGCGTCATATGCAGGAACACTAGAAAGATGAGCTCGTGGCTGCCATGGCGTGTTTTTCCGCTGAGGGTACGAACCACCTGACTGAAGTTGTGGACACCTCCTAGCACTGTGGCCGTGAACCCCACACAGCTGGCAGCGACCTTGATACCCACGACCGGTTCCTTGTTTTTGATTAGGTTTGGGTGAATAGTTTTGTTTTTGCTTCCATGTGGGTGTGTTTCTTGGATTGAATCGATGATGGCCATGATTTTTGTTGTTGGAGTTTCCAGACTGACGAGTGTGAGCAGTGTATGCTGTTATCGGAAGCGTAGGAGCCACAGCTTGAGCTTGAAGTTTGAGTTCATGATTAATCAACTTTTCATGAATCTCTGTGATTGATGGTGGAGTGTCACCAGCTTCGATTTGATCCGTAAGTGGTTTATATTCTTCAGGGAGTCCACCAATGAGAAAGTCAATTTGATCCTCATGATCAAAAGGCTTACCAAGAAGCGCTAGACGATCAAATCAAGTTGTGAAACCTTGAACATACTTATCAATGGTTTTTGTACCTTTAGTCTATTGCTCGAGTTGTTGTTTGATCTGCTTAACATGACCACGAGTGGGTTTTGCATATGTGGAGGCAAGCGTGCTCCAAATCTGAGCAGAGGTGGTTGTCGTCGAGAGGATTGGTTGAACACCAACTGAGATGGCACCTAAGAGAGCGCTATAGATTAGCTTATCTTGTCGCTTCCACAAGATATGTGCCGGGTTAGAAGAAACAACTCCATTTGCCGTGATGGTTTTGGCTGGGACAATGACTGTGTCGTCAAGATATCCAGCGAGATCATAACCGTCAAGTAAGGCATGAACTTGGCAGTTCCACATCAAAATATTTGTTGCCGTCAACTTTGTCACATTCATCATGTTGACGTTGAGAAAGGTGGTTGATTCAGAGACAGTAATATTTTCTGTGGATGGAGTTTCCATGGCCGGTAAAACAGAGAAGGATAAATGATACGAAGAAGAAGAAGATAGAGGGAAGTGGCGGCTAGTATTTTTTTCTTTTTAAATTTTAGGTCTTTAGGTATCGATGCTCTGATACCATATAAGGGAAAGCTGAATGAATCTATTAAGAGTGAACATATACAATATATATATATATATATGTGAGTAGAGAAGGGTTTAGACTATGATTAATTTACACAATTATCCTTAATCTTTTCTCTCCTTATAGGTTATTAACTCTTTAGTTACTCTATTATTTGACTCTTTTTTACTATTATATTTGACTATCTTATTTGAATCTCTTATTTGACTCTCTTAGTTGCTCTCTTTTATTTTTACTATCTTATTTGAGTAACACTAAACTATACCCTAATGTTACCAAACACGAAACCAGACCCTAAACGATATCAATCACAAAACTATACCCTAAATGACATTAAACTAAGCCATAGACAATGTGAACAAGTAAACCAGACCCTAAACAATACCAATGACTAAAATATACCCTACATGACACTAAACCCTATAACGATAGGTGAGATCAAGCCCCAAACCAAACCCTAAACGCTTTAAGTGACTACACTAGTAATCAAATCACATACAAAATGACCCTATAACTCGCGATTAGAAGCATTGTTTCCCTAAAAAAACTTATATAACACCCTATTACCAGAAACCCTACATATTTCACCGTTTATTTCTCCTCTCGTTTTTTCTCCTTCTCAAAAAAGAATGATGAACAGGAAAAAAATGGAGGGACCCCTTCCAGATTCTGGTGTGGGAAAGGGATTTTCACTTATGTTTCAAAAACGGAAGAGAACTCATACAGACGATTCTTTAGTTGTGAGATTGGTTTACAGGTAAATCTGCTATATCATTACTTCTTATTCTTCTATGTGGCAAATGACTTGTTTTGTGTATTGAATCAGAGAAAGAAATAACAACATATTTTTAAGTGTGTCATGAGGCTCTGTAAGATGAATTCAAAAGATGGATGAGCACCAAGCGAGAATGGCAGAAGAAATTGAAGATCTGAGAAGCTCTTTAAAGAAAACAATGGAGAAAAAAGTTATAAAGCATAAGAATTTGCCAGATGTAGGTTATGTAGGATACATTATCAATATTTCATATCTCTGTTCCAAATTTGATTGATATTGCATCGATTCTCTATTCTAGTTACATTGAATAAGATCGAAGCAATCCGATTTTTAGTCTTATTGACATGTATCGAATAAATCTGAACATACAACAAAAATCTTAAAAGTGAAAGTAATGAAATGACTTGCACAAAGCAAAACTTGCATAAAACTGAAATCGACAAAAAAAATAGAGCAAAAAAAAAAAAACCAGAGTTCAACATGAAAGAACCGAGTTCGACATGTAAGACAACTTGCATAAAACGAAGAAAATTGAATCCTAAATTTCTCTAGTACATGTTTACATGTTGTGACCTTCATTACCATGTCGACTGCATTTTCGACATTTAGAGCCTTGAGTTCCTTGTGACGAATGGATCTTGTATTCCACCGTCACCTATCTGCGTATTTTTGTCCTACCTGCAGCTCGTCTAGTATCTAGAGGATACCTCAAATCCATGCTCAGTACGCATATAATGGATGACATGATTAGGTTTTGGTCCTTCGTTGTTGCTTTCATACTTATGCATAATGAGAGTACCAACTGTTTCACTGAGACTGTCCAGACAGAATTGTTCCTTGATTATGGAGCACAAAATTTTTAGCTGCATACTTTTTGATAATATATTATGAAGAACTTGTTAGTCCTTCTGCACACACGCCAGCCGCAATCAGCATCCACACAACGAATGTACGAAGAGTTTTATCCGATTTGGCAAGCTTGGAGTAGAAATTATGTTACATTGCACATATATCCCGTGTTACCTTCAAAGCCATTTTTCTAGTAAAATGTTGACCCTTCGTCACAACATCAACCAAAGAAAAGCGGGCAGGCTTTTCGTTGATCATGTTTTTGTCACACTTGTTATCAGCATCACTTTCATGTAGCTTAACATTTTCTTTTGCAGACTCGGTTTCACCATCCATATCGTACAACAAAGGCTCTTCCTCTCTGTTATTTGACTCAATAGCTTTCTCATTCAAATCAAAATCGACTTTGATGTTGCTTCTCTCAATCTTAGATCTAATACACTCACATTACCGCGTCGAAGCTTTGTTCTTCACATATGTAACGAAATTTTGGAGTTGCCGATCACTGGTGATGATAACAGGTGGTGACTTGATGCTACTGATCCAATCATTAGGTAAGTAAATCAGCTCGATATTGACCATATTTAGATAAATTCCAAAAGTATTCAGACACCACACCATAAACTTTAGGTTGTCTAAAGTTAAACTTGTGTCCAAAGTATGTAACCTACCTCTTTTCCTTTATCAGCAAGAAATCTCCATCCATTGCTTATGGATGATTTCCACAAACCACACGAAGTATAGATGTACATCTTCTTATGTTAGCTAGACAATAGTTTGGAAGAACTATGAAAAGAAGAAGAAGAACCCTCACGTTGGTAACGAAAAAGACTCACGTTCAAGCCAAAAAAAAAATTAAAAAGCAAATAAAAATATTTAAAAGATTTAGGGAATATTCACAAACCATTTTTTCCTAGATTTTGTTCACATATCTATTAGAACTAAATCTACCAAGTTTAGAAAATAGTTGAAGAAGTATATATGAGTAAGCTACGGAGATAGATAAATGAAATAATACAAGAATGTATAATTTGCCACTGTAAATACAAAGTTATTTAGTAAGCCTTACATTCTACTAAAAATACAGAACATAGAAGGAACGGGGAATTTGTTATTCTGGCTTAGTAGATCAAAATGTTATTGGTCTATTACGCATTCTATGTTCATTAGATCAATGTGTTATATGTAGATTGAATATTCTAAATCACCCACCCCATTACCCCATTACCCTATTTTTGAATTTACTATTTCAAACATTTTTTTTGAACTCAGAAATATTTTTATATATGCGCATGCTTGTCTACTTCATTTTTTATATCTTTCTTTATTTGTTTCATTGTAAATATATGGATACAACATTTTATATATCCAAAAGTAATAAAATTTGATTTTTTTCTAAGGGGACAATATCTTAGATAAGTTGTACCTTGTTTTTCAAATTTCTCTAAGAAAAGATGTTAGTTGAAGAGACACTAGCCCTGTTTGTTTTATAAACGCCGGCGAGTAGCGGAAACGGCAGAAACTAAACCTACGACAACAACAAATTCAGCGATGTTCTAAGTAAAACCAGTTGCAACGGACCAATGGAGACATGAAAACGGAGTTTCCATTGCCGCTAATATTTTCAGCGTCGTATTTGCTGGTCTGTACTTGCCGCACCGACTAAATAAACAATCTGTGTTGTCTTGCCTGTGGTGTATTTGCCGTGGCCATAGATGTAATTTCAGTCGCTACCGCCGGTTACGGTGTTTATAGAACGAACGTGGCTACTATAAAGAGACACAACACTTTAAAAAATTTATTGAAATTGCTACTGTATATGTGATTTTCTATAGTAGATAAAACATTGAGTAAAAGAAAAAAAACAATAAGAATATGTATTTCTATTTTTCATTATACGGGCCTTCAAAACTCAAATCTAACAAAGTACTCAGCTCCTCCTCCCTTCATGTACAATGATGTTTGAAAGATTCATTTTCTTTCTGAAAAATAAATAAATAGTGAGAGACTTAGTTAAAAAAAGACTCGCCATTGGTCAGATGCTGAAATATAAAATAGTTGGGACTCGAACATGAATTGTTCGAAAGTATAAAGTTTACTCTAGACGTAACTTAACTTATTTATGTTTCATAACATGTTCTAGTTGTAACCTTTGATTCTACTTGAGGATATATATATATATCCTACCTACTATTCACGTTATAATCTACCTAGTTTATGTATTCTAGCGAAATTACGAAAAAATAAAAGTTTCCATAGTTTGAATATTTTCTTTCCTAAATTTACCCTAAATCTATAGTAAATCTCACACAACATATTTTCTCCCACAATCTTTTTTTTACCTTTTCTATAAAAACTTAAATTAAATACGAAATATTAATTATTTTAATTAAAATTAATTTGGTTAATTAAAAAGTATAATGATATTTGTTTGAACCGAGTTTGGTCTAAACGAGTAATAAGGGACGAAACTCGTCGGTGGGTTATCTCAAAAAGCGTTTGCTTAGATCAGAGAATGTTTATCGGTTACAAGGGAGTAAGTAAATAGTTAAAGTAGGCCGGTACTTGGAGAGTTAGATCGGGAAGGATACAAGTCAAAAATAATGTAAAGGTATCACAACCCTAACCCTAGCCGTCTTTCCTGTGTATCAGATCCCTCTCTTGTTGTCTCCTCCTCTCCCTTTTATAGACCGCTCCCCTTGTCCAACCCCTTAAGTTGGTTTCCTTAATGGGCTTTCTTGTTGTTGGGCCAGGTGAACGGGCCGACGAGTTGAATCCCCAAGCCGAGCCACCTTTATCAGCTCCTTCTAGTAAAAGTAGTCTGAAGCTGAACCTCCTGGTCGAGCTTCTCGCTATCAAGCCGAACCATCAGTCCTTGGATTAGTAGGGTGGGGGGGGCAGCTTTTCGGTGGGCTTTGTGGAGGATGAAATCCATCTCCTACGATGTGTCCCCCAGTTCACTTATGAATGGCGAAGCAGATCCTCAGTGAATTTGTGGATTAGGTTTGAAGAACAGATGGTCCGGCGCGCTGGGTTGGCGAGTAAAATATATACCTTTCTACCGAGTTCCTTAGTCGACTGAATTTTTTCTTCTCGCCGCAAAGGCCCGTCAGATCCTTTTGTCGCGCATTGGAGTCCCAGTCTATTTTCCCAGATACTGCCATGAACGAACCGGTTAAGTGTAGACCAGCTATTTGTTTGTTTCGGGAAGCGGAAGCGTCGTGAGGAGAATTATTGGTCTTGTTTCTCACCGAGGCCCATCTTAGGCCCAATTATGCCAAATCATGATGATTTGGGAAGCGTGCCCCCTCCTCTCCTTATAAATACACGAACCCTTTGTGACTCCGTCATTCTTCTTTTGCATCTGTATGTATTTTCTCTCTCTTCCTCCCCGATTCCTTACTTATCTCTCTAGATTCGCAGCGTTTAAGTAAGATATGCGAGTATGTCTCCGATAAGAAGATTGTCTCACAAGTAGAAAGGAAAAGCGATCATCGCGGGTTCTAGTACATCGCAGGGTGCGTCCGGCGGTGACACCCATTTTGATGGTCTCGACAGATTACATCGAGAAGCGTTGACAGATACAGTGGGTCTAGATTTGTTGCAACGTCTTGTAGTCACCAACGTCGAGAGGTTATTACGTGGGGAGTATGATAGTAACAGCGCGAGAGAAAATGAATTTTGTGATTTGAGTGAAGGCTCGCCGGTTACGCGAGTAGACTGTCCCGATTTTGGTCCCACTCATTACTCGCCCGATGGCTGTTTCAAGAAGCTACCGGCTATAGCTCCCAAGTTATTGCGTTCCCCAGACGTAGAGGGGCATAATTGGAGGAATGTGAGAGAGACAGAGTCGACTCCTGGAAGCGTGCAGAAACTCTTGAGGGACTGTGGAGCTATGGGGGTTACATTCCTCATCCCGATGTATAAAGAGCGGTCGTGGTCGCCTACAATAGGATATCAGTGTGTCTACCAGTCTTACTTCCAGGTAGATACAAAGCGTTGGTTCCCGATTCCCCACCTGATTCCTTCATACGTCTTTCATCGGGACGTTGTGATCAGTCAGTGCTGAACGACTCGTACAGGATTGCTTTGGCACTGATGGTGTTGGCCGCTGAAATCGACACTTCGATGAGTGTTCAGGCCTTTGGGAGAGTTGAATTTCCTAAAACCAGAGCCACAAGGTCTCTTCTCGGTGAAGATGCGGCCAAACTACAACATCCTGACCGGCCACCCAAAGAAGACATAACTGGCAGCGTTCTTACATTTACGCCAAGTCGGATAAGGCTGCATTCGATGATCCCGCCGGGGAGAACTTCCGAGTGCTTTGGAGTTATAGAATTGGTAGATTGAGCTTGCAGATTGTTTTTTTCTTGTACTGAGGCTTAACCGCTTTCTCGCTCTTTTTGTTTTCCCGTCGATCATCCAAAGATTATCGATTACCCGGATAAGTTCTTCGATTACGCTCGACCTGTCGCCACACTTAGTCACCAGTGTTGGCCTGATATCAGGGAGGAGAGGAATCTTCAGTAGTTAGCACGTATCTCAAGAGTTTAGAATTTCATGTCCTTAGTTTCTCATCATTCTCAGTCTCTTCAGTCGCAATGGTTCTTGTGCTAGTACCCTTTTCTTCTTGTTTTTTACGTACATCTTCGCAGCCGATTGGAGTACCAATATTCCGTACTCAACAGATCCTGGAAAAACGCCTACATCACTTCACGAGGAAGTAAGAGATCAAGTTGAAGAAATCCAAGAAGATGAAGGAGCTTACGGACTTAATTGCGATGATAAGTGGCGAGCTAAACCTGCAGGGCACCAAAATATGTCCACTATTGACGGCATGGATGTTGGTGGATAAGTTTTCCACTGATCCTCGACTCGACATTATCGTGGAAGCTGCCGTTGGGTTGGAAGAAGAGAAACCCTTTTAAGTGACACATGCGGGTTCGAGGAAAAAAACCAAGAAGAGGCCCATGGATGAGATAAATACTCCGAGAGATGGTCAAGGAATGACGCGAGAGGAAACCGCAGACCTGCTGACCGATGATCGTCCAAAGAAGAAGAAGAAAAAGAAGAAGAAGAAGAAGAAATCCTTCAAGAAGAAGCAAGAGGGGTCCATGGTGCCAGATTAGTCGGAGAGCGGATTGGCGACTTGTCAAGGGGAGCATTTAAACAGAGCCACATCATCTGAGTGGGACGCTTCATCAGATGAACCGCTTCAGCGCTGAAGGATGAAGGATTCTATCAAGGAGAAGCAAGACACACCAATATCGGAAGAACCGAGTGATCTTCAAGTCGAGTTGGTCGGTGAGAACGATGATGATTTTTTGCTGAATGAAGGATCCTCTCCCCTGACTACTTCGCAAAGGACGAGGGGTGAAAGTCGGGAGCTCCCCGGAAGGTCTCGGGTTACTTTTCCCGACCGAGTGTAGTTCAAATACGCTAGCGATACCCCGCTTATCAAAGATTCGGTTCAATACACCAAACTAGTCTGTCAGATCAAAGGCGAGCCAAACGAGTTACCAGCCATTTACGATCTGGTCTTCAAGGATGCCTACATGGACGCTGCAAGGACCAAAGGGATTGTGTGTTTCCACGATTCATCTTCTCGTGAAATCTTTTTTTTTCGAAAATCTAACCAAGGTTTTATTGCGTTTTGCAGAGCGACGAGAGCACAAACATCACGTAGATTTACGGGCAGGCATCCATGACAAGAAAATGTCTATAGATGCTTAATATAAGCGGTGCGGCTATTCCTCAGGCAACGGTGGACCTGTTCACTGCACAAGAGAAGAAGTTTGAGGAGGAGGCTGCTGCGCTTGAGATGGAAGGGATCCCGAATGGTGAGCTTTTGTTGTCTCTGCTTCTCCTCCATCCAAGTTCCTAGACTAGCCGGTTCTGGCCTGCGTTGATCCAAACAGGTCGAATGTCAATCTGATCGACTCTAAAATTGCCGTTAATCTTTGAACTCCGAGTAAATCTCTCCGCGATGGCTTGAATGAAGGTCCAAACTCTGGGGCGCGTCCAGAGGTGGTAGTGATTTGTCGCAGTTTGTGTTCCGCTAAGAAGCAACGCCTCGACTTTTTTTGACATCCCCAGATGGCGGCGGTTCCGTAGTTCATCGGGAACTTGATCCCTAGATGGTAAGTGGACACGACAGCTTTCATGGAGTTCAACCAGGGCGTTCCCATGATGACGTTGTAGATGGCTGGGCAGTCGACGACCGGGAAGTCCACGACTTTGATGACTTCTTTTGCTGCGACATGGAGTTTTATTGCCCCAGCGTCATCGATGTTGTGCCGGAGAAACCAGTCAGTGTTTTCCGCAATGGGACGACTTCTCCGAGCTTGATGTTCATCCTCTTCAGAATATCACGGAAGATGAGATTGACCGTGCTTCTTGTGTCGACTAGGACCCTGGCGACTTTGAGTTCTCCTATGACCAGGTCGATCACGAGTGGATCGCACTGAGGTTGATCGATTCCGCTGGCTTCTTCTTCGTCGAACGATATGGTTTCGAGCGGAGGTTCACCAGGTACCGGAGAGACCGGCGTAATGGCACTTGCCTCAGCCTTACGTTGGTATGCCTTTATAGCCGAGACTTAGTCACTGCAGTATTGGGATCCTCCGATGATCATGTTGTCTCTTCTGCGATTATTGTCATTTCCTTTCTCGCACTGTCGGCTTCCGCGTTTCTCTCCCGATTGGTTTCCTTGAGAAGGGTTTTCCGTTTGGGGATTCTTGTCATTTTTCGGAGGTTGGTCGGAGTCACGGACGAGATCCTTCACTGTCGAGATTTCTGAGAGTTCTCCGGCGATCAGTTTCGCGGCCAATCTGGCGCCCAAGACTTTACAGTTCACGGTGGAATGTCCTCGGACTTGGTGGAACTCGCAGAAAGCATTTTCGTCGTAGTTTGGATTTCGGGTCCAAGTGTTTTCCGTCGTCTGTCCGTGCTCATGTCCGGAGTTGATAGCATAGTTGTGAGCTCCATGGGTCTCCTCCTCCCCGCGTTGGACATTTTTGTCATTGCGAGTGCTCTTCTTCTTAGACCTCGGATCCGACCCTGAGTCTTTTGACGAGGGTTTTGCCGTCTTCTGCTTCTGAGACAAAACCTTCGTCTCCTCTTCAATGATGATGTAGTCCGTCGCCTTATGGAGCGCGTCCAGGATCGTCCGCGGCTTCTCTAGAGTGATCCACTTTCGGAACTTGGATTTGTACCACAGCGTCTTTCGAAGCGCGTCAATCACGACTTTGTCGCTTATCCCACTGACTCTCGCCAAGATGGCCTTGAATCGTTTGATGAATTCGCGGAGGGATTCGTCCTCGGCTTGGGATAAACTCCAAAGATTGACTTTGGAGGTTTCTCGATCGATGAACATCGAGTACTGCTTGAGAAACTCCAAGGCAAGCTGAAGAAAACTTCCGACGGAATTTCGTCTCAGACGCGAGAACCACTCGAGAGCCGCCCTCTGAGATTTTCTACGAAGAGGCGGCATTCGCCGGCATCCCTTTCGCTCTCTCTGAATCTGGCTCCTCCCATTGCGACCTGGAAGGCCTGTAGATAGATCTTCGGGTCAGTGGTTCCGTCGTAAGTCTCCACTCTAATCTTGCCCGGGTCCGAAACCCTAGTTTCGGTGATGCGGGCCGTGAAAGGTGTTTTGTGAGATTCTTCCAGAAGTAGGTCGATCTCGGGTGCAGCACTGGTAGCATGGTGGATCTGAGATTTCACCGCTTTGACTTCCGCTACCGTTTTCATCAGGTGATCGCGCAGATCGCGAATCTCCAAATCTTTGCTCGTAGGTTTTCAGCTCTCGCGGCGCCTGCTTCGCGAGTCGCGAGTTTGCTCCTCGAAAAATTCTTCTTGCTTCTCCCAAAAAGCTGCTTCTCCTTCCTCGGTCATCGGAGAGCCGTACTGCGACTTGTCGCGAGCCGCTCAGCTTCTCGTACGCCGCAGATGCACGTCCCCATCCTCGTCTGTTTGATCAGACTGGCCGCTGGAGTCTAAGTTTACTCTTTCGACTTCTCCATCCTCCTTATCCTCCGTGACAGGGGGGAGATCTTCTGGAGCTTTCTGCGTCGGTGCTGGAGTCACAGTATCGAGGTTTTGCCCAAATTCTTTCTCCGGCACGTTAGCCGATTGATCCAAGGGAGTTGCGAAATCAAGTCTCCTCCCGCGGATGCGAGTTGCACCGCGAGGAAGAACGGCCCTGGTCCTCGCCGTTAAGGTTTTGACCTGTTCAACGAGGGAGCTCATGACCTCGTCTTGTTTTGCAGAATTCTTTTCAAAAGTCGAGAACATCTTTTTGACCTCCTCGAACGTCGCGGTGTTTGCATTGGCGTTGACCGCGGAAACGTTCGCTACTGGATTTCTTTCAACGCTGTAGCCGGCAGAGGTGCCGTCACGAGTTTGCTGATTGTTCAAGTCGTCGTTCGTCATGTCTGATCGAGCGTTTGATGGCAGAGAGTTAGATTGATCCGTGAACCCCCCTCCTTCTAGCGCGAAACTATGGGAACCGAAATTCGCACTTGTCGATTCTGTAAAATATGGAAAGTTAGGAAAACCCTAATTTCTCAAAGATCCCGGATTTCTGCTAAACCAAAAACGTCAAGCAACCATACAGTGAGAATAAACGAAAATAGCAATGAATGTAAATAAAAAAGGAAGAGCAATAGGAATCTTATTCCAAATCAGTGACTGAGCGTTACAAAGAGGTATAAGCCTTGGCTATGAGAGCTGTCGGCGAGGTCCCTAGTTCTAACAACCTAAGACTGCAAAAACCTAGTTGAGTCGCAGCTCGAGTAACAAAAACGGAAAATTGCCTAAAACGCTAAGTTTGCTGTGAGAGCTTTGAGTAAAATTTCTGGTTCCTCTGCACCTTTGCCCTAGGATCCCTTATATACTCCTTAGAGGCGGTTTTGCCTTGCTGATTATTCCCTTGGTCGAATTTATCTTCTCGTGGAAATCTTCCATATCTTCCTGATTCTTGTGTTTTTCCTTTGGAAACTTTACATTTATCCTTCAAGATTTAACATTTATTCTTTCCTTCAAAACAAGGGTAAACCGTCATAGGATTTGGGCTCGATTTCATATAGAATCGAAAGTGGGCATTCAGCCGTGCATGAACCCTATCGGCCCGTTTTTATGACTTAGGCGTTTTTACGATTTTATTGAAACGAAGCTTTCTGAATGACGTTGGTTTGTGCGGAAGCCCAAATCTCCCGTATAATGAAGACAATCTCTTAAGGTGTTTAGGCAACCGTCGATTGTCTATAACTTCTTTCGAGAAAGAAATCCTCGTAGTTCTCTTTTAAGTAGTAAAGTTCGGGAGATGACTTTGATCGGAAAGAAACGAAGACTAAGTTCGACTTGTTCTCGAAAAGGGGAGTTATAAAGATGGGCCGGAGATGGAATGATCATCCGTGTGGGCCAGTGCTGCCCGTACCTTCAAATGTTTGGTCTACTCGACGAACCGGTGAACCGACCATTTGGGAATTGATCTACTCGCCGTTTGGGGAGTAAACCGTTTGGTCTACTCGCCAAACAGCGAGTAGACCGTGTTGGTTCATTTTAGTCGAATCAGTGAGTAGACCGTTTTGTTTGGTTATGCTGAGATTATTTGAGTGTTCTCGAGGCTTTCCCGGTTCAATGGATTACTTGTGAAATCTAAGTTCGGTTATGCCGCTTTTTGATCTACAAGTTCTCCTTTCTTTTTTCTCGACAAGAAATCTCTCTCGAGAAGTTTTTAAGGCTGATTTTGTCATGACCGATTTTGACCCCAACACAAAGTTTTTGGGAAGCCGAAAAAACCAGGTTAATATCGGATCAGTGACGCTTTCGACAAAGAACTGACAGAAACCGGCTTCCTTTTCGTCGTCAGTGAACTTGGCCCTTCCCATTGCTATGTTGAAGGCTGTCATGTGGTCCGTAGGGTCCGACCAGCCAGAATAAGATGGTAGTTGGAACTTCTCAGTTGAACGGAGTCACACATCACTTATGCGGAGAGAGAAGGGGGTTCTGGAAGTCGCATCGATGACTTGATCTATCTGCGAGACGAGACCATAAAATTGTGGATCTTCGAGCAGAGATCTTGAAGAGAGAGTTTGAGCATGGCTATTTCTAGGTTTGTTAATGAATCTGACACTCCTTGGATATGCGCTTCGCCAGTTGGTAGTGGGTCTGAGGCATTGGCAGAGTGTTATTCGATTTCCGTTGTTGGGTTTGTGTGGAATAGCTGGCAACGTATCATCGGTGGATTACTTGTCATGCCAGCAAAGAGGGTGAAAGCACATATCAGGGGGGTGAGTTGAGCGCTGGTCGCCTTTTGGATTTTTTCCTGTTGCGCGAGGTGTGCCATAACAGTGTCCATGAACTCCATTGTGGCTAACGGCGCAATTTCTGGAGGGCGCTCTGGGTCTTCCCTGTAGGTAGAGCCAGAGAGTCATCGGAATCCGCTTCTTTTTGGCGCTTTTTCGATAGGCCCCACAGTTGGCGACAACTGTTTGAACAGAGTTCGGTCTAAATGAGTAATGAGAAACGAAACTCGTCGGTCGGTTATATCGAAAAGTGTTTGCTACAATCCGAGAATGTTTATTGGTTATAAGGAAGGAAGTAAATAGTGAAAGTATTTCGGTACTCGGATAGTTAGATTGGGAAGGATACATGTCGACAATAATGTAAAGATATAAAAACCCTAACCCTACCCGCCTTGCATGTGTCTTGGATCCCCCTCTCGTTGTCACCTCCTCTTCATTTTATAGAACGCTCCCCTTGTCTATGAGCTTCTCGATACCAATCTGAGCCGTCAGTCCTTAGATTAGTGGGTTGGGCCGGTTTTTCGATGGTCCTGATGGAGGATGAAATCCATCTCCTATAGTATTAGAGGAAATATAAATTCTATTTACCTAAAATACTGTAAAAGCCTCATTGGCACAAACCTAAGTTGAGAGTGTCCAATTTATTTATTATTTAATTATATTAAGTCTTAAAGTACACAAATGTTTTGTTAATTTAATAAAGACTTTGTACTTCTTTACGTCTTGCACACCATCGAGAAAAATAAGAGACTTACTTAAAGAAAGACTTGCCATGCCTGAATATAAAATAGTTGGGGAGGCCAACATTTAGTATAAACATTAAATCAAGTGCGTCCTATTCTAAAATTTACCATTTTCATATATATCTATCTTCTGATAAAAAAATAAATAAATCTGAAAGGATTTACTTTTTCCATAATCAAGTCACAAGCTGTGTAAGCTTTTTGTGTATGTTTAAAAATAATGCAGGAGGCAGACAAATTTCTTGTGGGCAAGATGAATTGCATTTATTATGATGAGGCGAGAATGAGCGACATAAGGACTCTTGTGGATCAGGTGAAGGGCAAGGCAGCACATAACCTCTCAGAAATGACAAATATGGTACAAACTCCTCTTCATTTAACAAAATTTTATTCTTTTACCTAGATGGAGAAGCGTGAGAAGGAAAAACAGTCTGCAATAAGTGGGAAAGGGAACATTATTGAGGGACTAAAGGAGGAGGTATTAAAGGTAATGAATGAAATGAACCTCAAGGCAACCTCAGAGGTAGTTTACAACTTGATCCTCCTCTTCATTGATATACATATATATAAACACATACATATGTGGACATTAACGAGGTTAGATTCTTTTGCACAGATGGAAAAAATGATCAAAATTGTTACGGAAGCTCTGCGAAAGGAAATCCACACGAAAATGCATAATTTGCTAGATGAGATGCAAAGTAATATGCATAAAGAAATGGACGCGAAAATTCGAAAAACAAACCTAATCTTGTCGTTTGTTTTGATTCCTGTTTGC
This sequence comes from Moricandia arvensis, assembly GCA_905132765.1. Taxonomy (NCBI): domain Eukaryota; kingdom Viridiplantae; phylum Streptophyta; class Magnoliopsida; order Brassicales; family Brassicaceae; genus Moricandia; species Moricandia arvensis. The sequence goes on from CAJHQP010002485.1 coordinate 49,972, forward strand.
ATCATAATTATTTGTGTACGTGCTATCTAAGGAAAATTGAAACCCAAATGGCGAAAAGCTCAATAGTACAAAAATCATTGATCAACATTTGCTAAGGGCTTTTCGCGTAATTTGAGGAGTGTTTGCTTGCGCTTCTTTTTCAGTTTCATTTCCTTTATTTCCTTCGTATTGGTCAGGCTATTCAAACCCTACTATATGTTTGATTTTCTTCTTCTTTGCATTATAAATATGTGTGTATGTGCTTTTTTAAGGCGACACTTTTGTTTATCATGTTTAATAAAGAGTCGAGAAAGATTTATTTCTCAATGAACACTGTGAGTTAAATAAATTCCTCTCTTCTACGCGGAATTTGTTTCTTTTGAACAATAAAGTAAAGACACAAAGATTTAAGGAGTGAAGATCAAGGTGTGTCATCCTAGGTCTCGACCAGAAACTTTTACAGTTATTTGCTATCAGCACAAATTAAAACTTTTGGTTTCTCTCAAAATCTCTTTCTACAGCCAAGAAAAATCAAATAACCCTCATAACCCTAATTCCCTCATTATTAGATCTGCATACTAAGTCAATTACAATGATATGACAGTTTAACCCAAACCGAAGCCAAAAAAAGAAGCTCGTTTCCTAATGACTACCCAGTCACGGGGCTTGTTATAACCTAATGATTTTTTATCACCAAAGGCCAAAAATCTCCACATTGATGAAAATCACTCCAGAGTATAACATCTTCTTTTTTGCATCATTTGTAGCTCCAGACAAACCATCAGCTTAGTATTCTATTAAGCCGAGAAAGCTCGAAGGTTTCTCAAACTTATCCACACGAATAACATTTGTCAACATATCAGCTGGATACCTCTCAGCCAGGATCTTGGACAGCTTTACATCACCTGAATCAATTATATCCATAAAGAAATGCATCCTTTTGTTAATATGCTTTGTCCTCTCATGATGAACATTTTTCTTGGATAAACTCAAACCACTCTGAGAATCAAACCTGATTTCCACCGGATCTTGTTTGAAACCGAATTCCTCAGTTAAACCCTTTGCTAAAAAAAAAACTTATTTCACAACTTTCACCAACGCCATATATTCTGCCTCTGAAATACACTTGACGACATGTTGAAGACTCGACTTCGGACTAATAACACTTCCACTAGACGTGAAAATACCCTAAAATCAATCTACTTCTGTCCATATCCCATGCAAAATAAGAAACAAAGAAAAATACAACCTTAAATTTCTTGTTCTTCCTAAACACAATCTTGAGATCCGGAGTGCCCTTCAAATACCTTAGCACCCACTTCACTGCAGAGCAGTGTACCATGCTCGGCTTTCTAATAAACATGCTTACTAAGAGGATAACAATAGACAAATCACCCTTAGTACCCAACATCGCATACATGATGCTCCCATTACCATCCATAATTCTCTCAGCTTCATCATCTTTGACATAAGAAAACTTGAATGCAAACATAAAGGTGTTCAAAAAGATCCAGACTCATCCATATTAAATACCCAAAGGTTCTTCTTGTTGTACCCAGATTGAGACAATTTGAGAACTCGACCTTCACGATCCTGATAAGCTGGCAGTGCCGTTGGCTTTTCTACAAAAGGGAAGAGGACAAGACAGGTAATCGAAGTGGCTATGTTGGAGGAAATGGAGCTTGAGACACACTCTTTCACTCAAAATCTTCTAGTATTAATAAAGAGTGATACATTGTCGTTTTATGAGTAGAATGTCCTACTTAATATCGAGTATGTACTAAGAATAGTTTATCAAAATGATCATCATTAATACTCTTATTCTCTCTCTCTCTCTCTCTCTCTCTCTCTCTCTCTCACTCACTTTCTTCGATCTCTCTCTCATTTCTTGTTACAAAAGATAAGCGTGCTTATCGTTGGTATCAGAGCTCAGTTTTGGCTCCAAAGCAAGATCCTAACGCCGCCACGGTGGATGGGATGAATGCGATGGAAGGCCATATCAGAAGAAGACTTGTCTGAGGTTATGATATTGATAGAGAAGCAGTTCCTTGAGCTCCGATCAGCTGTTTCTGGGAACGAGAAGGCGTCTCTGGAGATTATGGAGATGCTGAAGGGGATGCAATAGTGGATGTGGGTGGTCAAGCTTGGAAACCCATTGTCTCATGGGTGACATCAGAAGGAGGGGGAGCTAGATCCAAACCGATTCCAGAAGGTCTGAGTCATTTCTTGCGAAACCCCGACAATCAGCCGATGAAATGTATTCTTGAGGTACCAGTGCGGCGGTTCCTTTAAGATCGGTTGAGACCCTGTTGCTGCGAATAAGGTGGATGGATCTTGGTTTTCACCAAATCATTAGTCGGAATCTCCACCTACGAAAATCGTTCTTCCTAACTTTGAGGGTCAGAACCCAGAGGATTGGATTTTGTTAAGGATGAGAGGTGTTTTTCATTGAATCATACCGAAGAAAGAACAAGTTATCATTGGCTGTTTCTTGTATGGTGGGTTGTGCTGTGACTTAGGCTAGGATCATCCAAGATAGGGAGACTTTTCTGGGGTGGAGAGATTTCAAAGATAAGTTGAAGAAAAGGTTCAAACCAACCCATAGTGGTTATATGATTGGGAAACTGTTGCGATTGAGACAGACAAAAATGGTATATGAGTATCGTGAGCAATTTGAAGAGCTCTCTGCAAAATTTCCTCATGTTCCAAATGATGTTGTGGAGGAGATTTTTTCTTCATGGAATGAAGAGGCATCTAGGAGAGGAAGTAGTACGCCTTAGACCGTCCGAAATTGATGAGATAGTAGATATGGCTAAGATCATAAAAGAACAAGAGAATGCTCAAAGCCAATATGCTCACCATTCTTTCTCAAGGACTAACTCGGCGCAAGTGCTTAGTTCAAATGCAAGAAATGCTGGGGACATTCCTAACAGAGCTCAATATTATACTCTTGCTCGTAAGTTGTTTGAGGGGCACATGGAAGCTAAAGGTAGTGAGGTTCGCAGGGGAAATAATAATCCTTTCCGCCATGGTGGGGAATGATTTTTCTAAGGAAATAAGTGCAAAGTCTTCCTACACTTCAAGTGTATTCAAGTAGAGGAATAAAAGCAACAAGAATCTGATGATCAGGAGAAGAATGAAGAGAAGGATAATTCGGTTGAAAGAGCACAAAAATGCTAGATTTGAGAGTCTTATCGCTTCACTCTATGGTGGGATTAACATCTCGTAGAACCATGAGAATGAAGGTTGTGATTGGTGACATGGAAGTGGTGGTTCTAATCGATTCTAGAGCTACTAGTAGTTTCCTTTGCTAAGCGAGTTGTGGAAAATTTGGGGTTGGTAGTGACATGCACTACGAGTTTTGGAGTTTCTATTGGCAATGGGAAAGTGATCACCAGAAGAGGCAAGTGCGATGAGGTTGAGTTATTAATTTAAGCAGTGAAAGTGAAAGAAGAATTATTTTTATTTGAATTGGGTACAACTAAACATTGTACTTCGGTATTCTTGGTTGGAAAATTTGGGGGAGACACACATTAATTGGGGACTACACTGTTTGAGATTTCTCCAAGGTCATGTGGGGGTAACCATCAATTTTATTTCCATAATCGGGCTTGGGGCAGAAGTTTCCACAAAGTACAAGATTGACCCTGGCAGACGTTTAGACCTATATTTATAGTTTTGCGCCACATTTTAGGCAAATAAAGTTTTAGAAACAGAGAAGAAAGCTTTCATTATTCGTAGGGCTTTTGGAGAGAAGATTGCAAGAGTCCTTCAGAGTTGTGATTGGAACTCTTGTTTTTCTCTCTCTACTTATTAATGCAATTCATTCAGTTTATCTTGTTCTGCTACGTATGTCTGAGTCGATTTCTTGTTAGGTTTAGGGTTTTCTAGGGTTTTGATGTGAATGGATAGCTCGACTAGTGGAGCTAATTTCGACCAAGTTCGGTCCAGCTTACACTGAGTAGAGTAAGATCCACCATCAGGACGACTATCTCACTCAGTTGGACCAGCTACTAGTCAGCTCATCTCAACTAGGAGGATTTTTTTGGTCTTCGGCAGTCGGACCAGTCCAGGGCGGGGTCGGGTCAGCCGGTTGGGTCATATGGTCCGGTCATTGGCCAATGGAATAGGGAGTCCATGGGATCGGACAATGGCTATGGATTGTTTCTAGGCCCATGTATGATATGCAAAGGGATAGTTAGAGGGTAATGGTTGTGAGTGGAGGTTTTTATGGGCAAGAGGATGCGATGTAACCAAAAGGTTCCTATTCGCCCACCAAATGGTGTCCCCTCTGCCAAGGCAGTTACCCACACCTTCATCTATAAATATATGGATCCTAGCCACGAAAATTAAATTAGTTTAATAATTAAAGCACACGAGAAAGGCGAGAGAAAGAGAGAGAAAGAAAGAAAGAGAGAGAGAAATCGACCATACAAGGTCGATATTGTTGTGTTTAAACAACGACAAGGTTAAGATCGATTGTGGAAAGGCAAGCCAGATGGAATAAATACCAGAGGCAAAGAGAAAGAATTAGAGAAGGGCTTCAAGACTCCAGAGCAGACGTTCAACGTAATGGGTGTGGCCATGGAACCAATCGCCCAAGACAATCGATCGGTTTGGTCAAGTTTTGTAGTCGTTTCTGTAATGGTTACATCTGATCTCTCCTTTTTACATATTGAAAGCTATCAACAGAGTTTATGGTAAGCCAAAAAACAGGTTAATTCCGGACCAGTGACGCTTTCGGCAAACAACTGACAGAAACCGGCTTCCTTTTCGTCGTCAGCAAACTTGGCCCTTCCCATTGCTTGTTGAAGGCTGCCATGTGGTCTGTAGGGTCCGACCCACCAGAATAACACTGTAGTTGGAACTTCTCAGTTGAAAGGAGTCACACATCATTTATGCGGAGAGAGAAGGGGTTTTTGGAAGTCGCATCGATGACTTGATCTATCTGCGGAGTCAAGCCCGTAACATTGTGGATCTTCGAGGAGATCTCTTGAAGAGAGAGTTTGAGCGCGGCTATTTCTACGTCTGTCAATGAATCTGACACTCCTTGGATCTGCGCTTTTCCAGTTGGTAGTGGGTGTGAGGCATCGACTGCATGTTCTTCGATTATCGTTGTTGGGTTTGTGTGGAATAGCTGGCGACGTATCGTCTGAGGATTACTTGTCATGCCAGCGGGGAGGGTGAAAGCACATATCAGGGCGGTGAGTTGAGCTCTGGTCGCCTTTAGGATTTTCTCCCGTTGTGCGAGGTGTGCCATAACGGTGTCCATGAACTCCGTTGTGGCTGGCGGCGCAATTTCTGGAGTGAGCTCCGGGTCTTCCCCAGAGGTACAGCCAAGAGTCATCGGGATCCACTTCTTTTTGGCGCTTTTCCAACAGGCCCCACTGTGGGCGACAATTTTTTGAACCAAATTCGTTCTAAATGAGTAATGAGGGACGAAACTCGTCGTTGGGTTATATCGGAAAGTGTTTGCTAAGATCCGAGAATGTTTATCGGTTATAAGGGAGGAAGTAAATAGTGAAAGTGGTCGGTACTCGGATAGTTAGATTGGGAAGGATACATGTCGACAATAATGTTAAGATATCAAAACCCTAACCCTACCCGCCTTGCATGTGTCTTGGATCCCCCTCTCGTTGTCACCTCCTCTCCTTTTTATAGACCGCTCCCCTTGTCTATGACCTAAGTCATTTCTTAATGGGTTTTCTTGTAGCTGGGCCGGGTGAAAGGCCGGCGATTTGAATCCCCGAGCCGCCAACTTTACCCACTCCTTAGAGTAAAAGTAGGCTGGAGTGAAACCTCCTGGTCAAGCTTCTCGATAGCAATCTGAGTCGTAATTCCTTGGATTAGTGGGCCGGGTCGGCTTTTCGATGGTCCTGATGGAGGATGAAATCCATCTCCTATAGTATTAAAGTGAATATAAATTCTATTTACCTAAAATACTCTAAAAGCCTCATTGGGACAAATCTAAGTTGAAAGTGTCCAATTTATCTATTATTTAATTATATTAAGTTTTAAAGTACCCAAATGTTTTTGTTAATTTAATAAAGACTTTGTACTTCTTCACGTCTTGCACACCATCGAGAAAAATAAGAGACTTACTTAAAGAAAGACTTGCCATGCCTGAATATAAAATAGTTGGGGAAGCCAACATTTAGTATATATATATATATATATTTGAAATTAGTTTCGTAGCTAGATTACATCTGTCTAACCATCTCCTAAGAGTTTAAGGACTTTCCGCATTAAATAAAGTGTGTCATATTCTCAAATTTAACATTTTTCAATTTATCATATGTATGTATCCGCTAATCAAAAAAAAAAAATCTGAAAGGATTTACTTCTTCTATAATCAAGTCACAAGCTGTGTAAGCTTTTATTGTGTATATTTGAAAATAATGCAGGAGGCAGACAAATTTCTTGTGGGCAAGATGAATCGCTTTCATGACGAGGAGGTGAGAAGGAGGGACATAAAGATTCTTGTGAATCAGGTGAAGGGCAAGGCAGCACATAACCTCTCGGAAGTTACAAATAAAGAATTTGCTAGATGAGTTGCAAAGTAATATGCACAAAGAAATGGACGCGAAAATTAGAAAAATTGAAACCCAAATGGCGAAAAGGTCAATAGTACAAAAATCATTGATCATCAACATTTTGAGGGCTTCTGGCGTACTTTGAGGAGTATTTGCTTGCGCTTCTTTTTCAGTTTTATTTTCTTTATTTCCTTTGTATTGGTCAGGTGATTTGCAGCATACGATATGTTTGATTTGCTTCTTGTTTGCATGATAATATGTGTGTATGTGCCTTTTTAAGGCGACACTTTTGTTTATCATGTTTAATAAAGAGTCGAGAAAGATTTATTTCTCAATGCACACTGTGAGTTAAAGAAATTCAATCCTCTCTTCTATGCGGAATTTGTTTGTTTTGAACAATAAAGTAAAGACAAAAAGATTTAGGGAGTGAAGATTACGGTGTGTGATCCTACGTCTCGACCAAGAACTTTTCCAGTTATTCGCTATCCGCACAAATTAAAACTTTTGGTTCTCTCACAATCTCCTTCTACAGCCAAGAAAAATAAAATAACCTTCATAACCCTAATTCCCACATTATTAGATTTACATACTAAGTCAACTACAATGATAAGACAATTTAACCCAAACCGAAGCCAAAAGAAAAGAAGCTTGTTTCCTAATGACTACCCAGTCACGGGGCTTGTTATAACCTAACGGTTTTTATCATAAAAGCCCAAAAAATCTCCACATTGATGAAATCACTTAAGAGTATAACATCTTCCGTTTTGCATCATTTGTAGCTCCAGACAAACCATCAGCTTAGTATTCTTCTAAGCTGAGAAAGCTCAAAGCTTTCTTAAACTTATCCACATGAATAGGTTTTGTCAACATATCAGATGGATACCTCTCAGCCAGGATCTTGGACAGCTTCACATCACCTGAAGCAATTATATCCTCCAAGAAATGCATCGTTTTGTTAATACGCTTTGTCCTCTCAGGATGAACATTTTTCTTGGATAATCTCAAAGCACTCTTAGAATCAAACCTAATTTCCACCGGATCTTGTTTGAAACCGAATTCCTCAGTTAAACCCCTTTGCTAAAAAAACCTTATTTCACAACTTTCACCAATGCCATATATTCTGCCTCTGAAATACACTCGATGACATATTGAAGACTCGACTTCGGACTAATAACACTTCCACCAGACGTGAAAATACCCTAAAATCAATCTACTTCTGTCCATATCCCATGCAAAATCAGAAACACGGAAAAATACAACCTTAAATTTCTTGTTCATCCTAAACAAAATTTTGAGATCCTGAGTGCCATTCAAATACCTTAGCACCGACTTCACTGCAGACCAGTGTACCATGCTCGGCTTTCTCATAAACATGCTAATTAAGAAAATAGCATAAGACAAATAACCCTTAGTACCCAACATCACATACATGATACTCCCAGTACTATCCATAATTCTCTCAGCTTCATCATCTTTGACAAAAAAATACTTGAATGCAAACTTATAGGTGTTCAAACAGATCCAGACTCATCCATGTTAAATACCCGAAGGATCTTCTTGTTTTACCCAGATTGAGACAATTTGAGAACTCGACCTTCACGATCCTGATAAGCTGGCAGTGCCGTTGGCTTTTGTACAGAAGGGGAAGAGGACTAAGAGAAGTAAATCAAGGTGGCTATGTTGGAGGAAATGGAGCTTGAGACACACTCTTTCACTCGAAGTCTTCTAGTATTAATAAAGAGTGATACGTTGTCGTTTTATGAGTAGCATGTCCTACTTAATATCGAGTATGTATTGAGAATATTTTATCAAAAATGATCATCATTAATACTCTAATTCACTCTCTCTCTCTCTCTCTCTCTCTCTCTCTTCTAATCTCTCTCTCATTTCTTGTTACAAAATATAAGCGTGCTTATCGTTGGTATCAGAGCTCAGTTATGGCTCCTAAGCAAGATCCTAATGCCACCACGGTGGATAGGATGAACGCGATGGAAGGCTATATCGGAAGAATGTCGGACGACTTGCCTGAGGTTACGATATTGACAGAGAATCAGTTCTCTAAACTCCGATCAGCTGTTTCTGGGAATGAGAAAGCGTCTCGGGAGATGATGGAGATGCTGAAGGGGATGCAATAGTGGATGTGGGTGGTCATGCTTTGAAACCCACTGGCTTAAGGGTGACATCAGAAGGAGGGGGAGCTAGATCCAAACCGATTCCAGAAGGTCCGAGTCATTTCTTGCCAAACCCTAAAACTCAGTCGATGAGAGGTATCCTTGAGGTGCCAGTGACGGCGGTTCCTTTAAGATCGGTTGAGACCCTGTTGCTGCGAATAAGGTGGATGGATCTGGGTTTTCACCAAATCATAAGTTGGAATCTCCACCTAAGAAAATCGTTCTTCTTAACTTTGAGGATCAGAACCCAGAGGATCAGATTTTTTTAAGGCTGAGAGGTGCTTTTCATTGAATCATACCGAAGAAGAGAAAAGTTATCATCAGATGTTTCATGTATGGTGGGTTGTGCTGTGACTTGGGTTAGGATTATCCAAGATATGGAGACTTTTTCGGGGTGGCGAGATTTCAAAGATAAGTTGGAGAAATGGTTCAAACAACCCATGGTGGTTATGTGTGTGGGCAAATGTTGCGATTGAGAAACACAGAAACAGTATCTGAGTATCGTGAGCAGATACCGTTTGACTCTTTTATAATATGATTGGGCAACTGTTGCGATCGTTTCCTGTATGTATTTGGTTGTAAGTTGCTATGTGGTTTGACTCTTTTGTAATGTGCTTGTATTTTGCTGGCTTGTAACTTATTTCTTTGTATTTTGTTGTTTGCTATGATGTGAAAACCTTTATATTAGTGTTATTTTGCTGACCTGTTGAAATTTTTGAAGAATCTGACACATTCATTAAACTACAAAAACAAAGAGGCAATGTGGACACAAGAGTCGTTAGCATCACATGTTAAAGGCTTTGATTCCTCACAAAACCAAGCTGTCGAAAAACCAACTGAACGGGTTAAGCCTGAGGACCGGGTGAATAACAGCGATTACTCATTAGTTTTTGTCCTTGAGGATTAATGGAACAAACTGGTTGGGTGGTCCTCAACTAACACGTAAGTTTATAATGTTTCTTATTATTTTTTTAATTTTATCCTTTTAACTGAATTTTGCATGAAACTCAAAATTGGACCTTCTATGTGCACAACTGAGTTAGTAACAAGTGTATTAGGAACTGCATAGTGTGTGAAAAATTACGTGAGTTATTAAGTAGTTTGTTCTCATTTTTGTACGCAAACTGGCATTCTTCTATAAAAAAATCAAGAAATTGATGCTATGCTATACTTATTTTGTGAGAGGACTTCCTTGCGAGGTATCCATATAAAGTAGTCTTCATGAGCTGCATATTCAGTAATCAAATGAAGAGGTCTTACATATAATTTTAAGAAAGATAGGAAAAAAAAACAAAGTAACATAAGTACTACATCAATACGAAATTGGTGAACTTCCTGCACATTGACGAACATGACAAATGTGGGATCTTGATATTGATCGCGTGTATGTGACGCTTAATGTGTACAGTAACCACTGGATCTCTATGTGCGTAAACTTTGTTACTCGTTTGATAAAGGTCATTGACTGTCAGGGAACGAAACACAATAAGAACATGAAGACATTTGCCATTCTCATCACTAAAATTGTCAAAGATGTGCAGTTTTCAAACAGTATGCAACTCAACGTCAAGCCATATGATGTCAGTTACACCCCAATTCCCCTCCTAAACAAGAGTAGCAGTGATTGCGGAGTATATGCGTTGAGGCACATTGAATGCCATCTTATAGGCTTGGAATGCAATCCACTAGGCTTAGAAGCACACTGAATGCCATTTTCAAGCCATATGATGTCATTTACACCCCATTTTCAAATCACATACAAAATGACCCTATAACCCGGGATTAGAAGCATTATTTCCCTAAAAAAAACGTATATAACACCCTATTACCAGAAACCCTACATATTTCACCGTTTATTTCTCCTCTCGTTTTTTCTCCTTCTCAAAAAAGAATGGCAAACAGCAAAAACAATGGAGGGGTCCCTTCCAGATTCTGGTGTGGGAAGGGGACTTTCACTTGTGTTTCAAAAACGGAGGAGAACTCATACAGACGATTCTTTAGATGTGATATTGATTTACATGTAAATCTGCTATATCATTACTTCTCATTCTTCTATGTGGCAAATGACTTGTTTTGTGTTTTGAATCAGAGAAAGAAATAACAACATATTTTTAAGTGTCATGAGACTTTGTCTGATGAATTCAAAACATGGATGAGCATCAAGCGAGAATGGCAGAAGAAAGGGAAAATCTGAGAAGCTCATTAAAGAAAACAGTGAAGGAAAAAGATATGAAGCATAAGAATTCGCCAGATGTACGTTATGTAGGATACATTATGAGTATTTCATATCTCTGTTTCAAATTTGATTGATATTGCAATGATTCTCTGATTCTAGTTACATTGAATATGATCGAACCAATCCGATTTTCAGTCTTATGAACATGTATCGAATAAATCTGAACATACAACAAAAAATCTTAAAATCTAAAATAATGAAATGACTTGCTCAAAGCAAAACTTGCATAAAACTGAAATCGACAAAAAAAAACAGAGCAAACAAAAAAGAAGAGTTCAACATGAAAGAACCAAGTTCGACATGTAGGATAACTTGCATAAAATGAAGAAAATTGAATCCTATATTGTTCTAGTACATGTTTACATGTTGTGACCTTCATTACCATGTCGACTGCATTTTCAACATTTAGAGCCTTAAATTCCTTGTGACGAATGGATCTTGTATTCAACCGTCACCTATATGTATCGGCGTTTTTGTCTCCTACCTGCAGATCGTCTAGTATCTAGAGGATACGTTAACTCCATTCTCAGTACGCATATAATGGATGACATCATTAGGTTTCGGTCCTTCGTTGATGCTTTCATACTTATGCATAGTGAGAGTACCAACTGTTTTTGCTGAAGCTGTCCGAACAGATTTTTTCCTTGATTATGGAGCACAAAAATGTTAGCTGCATAATTTTTGATAATAAATTATGAATAACTTGTTAGTCCTTCTGCACACACGCCAGCATACACACAACGAATGTACGAAATGTTTTTATCCGATTTGGCAAGCTTGGAGTAGAAATTATGTTTCATTGCACATATATCCCGTGTTGCCTTCAAAGCCGTTTTTCTGGTAAAATGTTGACCCTTCTTCACATCATCAACCAAAGAAAAGCGGGTAGACTTTCCGTTGATCATGTTTTTATCACACTTGTTATCAGCATCACTTTCATGTAGCTTAACATTTCCTTCTGCAGACTCGATTTCACCACCAATATCGTACAACAAAGGCTCTTCCTCTCTGTTAGTTGACTCAATAGCTTGCTCATTCAAATCAAAATCGACTTTGATGTTGCTTCTCTTAACCTAAGATCTAACAAACTCACATAACCGCGTCGAAGCTTTGTTCTTCACATATGTAACGAATATTTTGAGTTACCGATCGCTGGTGATGATAACAGGTGGTGACTCGATGCTACTGATCCAATCATAAGGTGAGCAAATCAGCTCGCTATTGACCATATTTAGATAAATTCCAAAAGTCTTCACACACCATAAAATTTAGGTTGTCTAAAGTTAAACTTGTATCCAAAGTATGTAACCTACGTTTTTTTCCTTTATCAGCAAGAAATCTCCATCCATTGCTTATGAATGATTCCCACAAACCACACGAAGTATAGGTGTACATCTTCTTATGTTAGCTAGACAATAGTTTGGAATAACTATGAAAAGAAGAAGAAAAACCCTCACGATGGTAATGAAAAAGACTCACGTTCAAGCCAAAAAAAATAAAAAAGGAAATAAAAATATTTAAAATATTTTGGGAACATTCACAAACCATTTTTACTAGATTTTGTTCACAAATCTATTAGAACTTACAATCTATCAAGTTTAGACAATAGTTGAAGAAGTGGATATGAGTAAACCACGGAAATAGATAAATGAAATAATACAATAATGTATATTTTGCCATGTAAATACAAAGTTATTTAGTAAGCCTTACGTTCTACTAAAAATACACAACATAGAAGGAACGGGGGATTTGTTATTCTAGCTTAGTAGATCAAAATGTTTTTGGTCTATTACGAATTCTATGTTCATTAGATCAATTTGTTATACGTATATTGCATATTTTAAATCACCGACCCCGTTACCCCATTTTTGAATTTACTGTTCCAAACATTTTTTGAACTCAAAGATATATTTTATATATGTGCATGCTTGTCTACTTCACGTTTTATATCTTTCTTTATTTTTTCATTGTACATATATGGATACAACATTTTATATATCCAAAAGTGATAAAATTTGATTTTGTTCTAAAGGGACAATAGTTTAGTTTAGTTGTACTTTATTTTTCCAAATTTCCCTATGAAAAGATGTTAGTTGAAGAGACACTAGCCCTGTTTGTTTTATAAACGCCGGCGAGTAGCGGAAACGGCAGAAACTAAACCTACGACAACAACAAATTTAGTGATGTTCTAACTAAAACCAGTTGCAACGGACCAATGGAGACATGAAAACAAAGTTTCCACTGCCGCTAATATTTTCAGCATCGTATTTGCTGGTCTGTACTTGCCGCAGAAACTAAATAAACTAATCTGTGTTGTCTTGCTTGTGGTGTATTTGCGGTGGCCATAGATGTAATTTTAGTCGCTACCGCCGGTTACGTCGTTTATACAACGAACGTGGCTACTATAAAGAGACACAACACTTTAAAACATTTATTGTATATGTGATTTTCTATAGTTGATTAAACATTGAGTAAAAGAAAACATAATAATAAGAATATGTATTTCTATTTTTCATTACACGGGCCTTCAAAACTCAAATCTAACAAAGTACTCAGCTCCTCCTCCCTTCATGTACAATGATGTTTGAAACATTCGTTTTCTTTCTGAAAAATAAATAAAAAGTAAGAGACATAGTTAAAGAAAGACTCGCCATTGGTCAGATGCTGAAATATAAAATAGTTGGGACGTCGAACATGGATTGTTCAAAAGTATAAAGTTTATTCTATGACGTAACTTAACTTAATTATGTTTCATAACATGTTCCAGTTGTAACCTTTGATTCTACTTGAGGAAAAATATATATCCTACCTACTATTCACGTTATAATCTACATATTTTATGTATTCTAGCGAAATTACGAAAAAATGAAAGTTTCCATAGTTTGAATATTTTCTTTCCTAAATCTACCCAAAATCTATAGTAATCTCACACAACATATTTTCTCCCACTATCTTTTTTTTTATCTTCTTACCTTTTTGATAAAAACTTAAATCAAATACAAAATATTAATTATTTTAATTAAGATTAATTTGATTAATTAAAAAGTATAGTGGTATTTGTTTGAATCGAGTTCGTTCTAAACGAGTAATGAGGGATGGAACTCTTCGGTGGGTTATCTCAAAACGTGTTTTCTTAGATCAGATAATGTTTACCGGTTACAAAGGAGTAAGTAAATAGTTAAAGTAGGCCGGTACTCGGAGAGTTAGATCAGGAAGGATACAAGTCAAAAATAATGTAAAGGTATCACAACCCTAACCCTAGTTGCCTTTCCTGTGTATTAGATCCCTCTCTTTTTGTCTCCTCCTCTCCCTTTTATTGACCGCTCCCCATATCCATGCCCTAAGTCGGTTTCCTTAATGAGCTTTCTTGTTTTTTGGCTGGGTAAAGGGGCCGGTGAGTTGAATCCCCGAGCCGAGCCACCTTTATCCGCTCCTTCGCGTAAAAGTAATCTAAAGCTGAACCTCCTGGTCAAGCTTCTCACTACCAAGTCGAGCCATCAGTTCTTGGATTATTGGTGGGGCCAGCTTTTCGGTGGGCCTTGTGGAGGATGAAATCCATATCCTATGATGTGTGCCCCCCAGATCACTTGTGGATGGCGAAGCAGATCCTCAGTGATTTTAAGGATTAGGTTGGAAGAACAGATGGTCCAGCGCGCTGGGTTGGCGAGTAAAAGACATACCTTTCTACTGAGTTCCTTAGTCGAGTGAATTTTTTATTCTCGCCGCAAAGGTCTGTCGGATCCTTTTGTCGTACATTGGAGTCCCTGACTATTTTCCCAGATAATGCCGCGAACGAACCAGTTAAGTGTAGACTGCCTATTTTGGTTTCGGGAAGAGGAAGCGTCGCGAGGAGAATCATTGGTCTTGTTTCTTACTGAGGCCCATCTTAGGCCCGATTATACCAAATCATGATGATTCAAGAATCTTGCCCCCTCCTCTCCTTATAAATACACGAACCCTTTGTGACTCCATCATTCTTCTTCTGCATCCATATGTATTTTCTTTCTCTTCCTCCCTGATTCCTTACTTATCTCTCTAGATTCGCAGGGTTTAGGTAAGATCTGCGAGTATGTCTCCGATAAGTAGATTGTATGACAAGCAGAAAGGAAAAGCGATCAGCGCGGGTTCTAGTACATGGCAAGGTGCATCCGGTGGTGACACCCATTTTGATGGTCTCGACAGATTACATCGAGAAGCGTTGACGGATACAGTGGGCCTACATTTGTTGCAACGTCTTGTAGTCACTGACGTCGAGAGGTTGTTCCGTGGGGAGGATGATAGTATCAGCGCGAGAGAAAGTAAATTGCGCGATTTGAGTGAAAGCTCGCCGGTTATGCGAGTAAACTGTCCTGATTCTGGTCCCACTCGTTACTCGTCCGATGGCTTTTTCGAGAAGCTATCGACTATAGCTCCCAAATTATTTCGTTCCCCAGACGTGGAGGGGCATAATTGGGGGAATGTGAGGGAAAAAGAGTCGACTCCCGGAAGCGTGCAGAAACTCTTGAGGGACCGCGGAGCTATGGGGGTTACATTCCTCATCCCAATGTATAAAGAGCGGCCTTGGTCGCCTCCAATAGGGTATCCATGTATCTTCGAGTCTTACTTCCTGGCGGATACCAGACTTTGTTTCCCAATTCCCCACCTGATTGATTCATACGTCTTTCATCAGGAGGTTGTGCTCAGCCAGATGCTGAACGGCTCGAAGCTTTTTGTGGGCAAACTTGCTCGAGAATCATTC
The DNA here is from genome assembly GCA_905132765.1 of Moricandia arvensis. NCBI lineage: Eukaryota > Viridiplantae > Streptophyta > Magnoliopsida > Brassicales > Brassicaceae > Moricandia > Moricandia arvensis. Next base: position 65,629 of record CAJHQP010002485.1, read on the forward strand.
GAGGGTGGAAAATAGTCCTTTTATCTGGTCAGTGCGCTAACACGACACTAGTGACGCATGACTTAGGGAGGTCCCTCAACTACGTATCTGATCAGGACATAGCCGTCAATCGAGATCTAGTGCTAGTACACTGTCCGTTAAGGAGACATAAACATTGTTGAGCTGTAAGCTCTTTTTTCTCGGACAAGTCGATCGTAACCTTTTCTTGGTTGGAGTCAGGCTCATGATCGTTACCTTCCCGGGGTACGCAGGCAGCTTTAACCGGTCCAGCCACAATAACAACAATATATATATATATATATATATTATGTTCTTGTTGTGTCTGGAGAGGTTAAAGCTGCCTACGTACCCCTTGGAGTAGGTCAAGCCTTTTGTAGTTCCTTTGGATCGAGTAAAAATGGCCTTGGCGCATTTACTCGATCGTGTAAAAGTGGCCTTAGCGCATTTTCTCGATCATGTAGTAGTAGTCTTGGCGCATTTACTCGATCGTGTAAAAGTGTCTTTAGCGCATTTACTCGCTTCCTTTTTTTGGTACCTTACTCTTGCTCAGTGGAGGTACTTCTTGAGGTTCTTGGAATTTCATGCCCTTGGCACGGGTTCCTCTTGTGATGTACTAGCTGGTAAACCACAGGTTGGATAATTTTAGTGATCTTGTAAGGACCCTCCCAGTTAGTGCTGAGCTTACATGCCTTCCATTCTTTGGTGTTTTCGAACACCTTACGCAAGAGTAAGTCGCCCATTTTGAGAGGACGTGTTTTGACGTTTTTGTTGTAGTAACTTTATATATGGTGCTGATAGTTTTGGATCCAGATTAGGGATTGATCGCGTCTTTCTTTGATTTGATCCAAGGCATCAAGCATAATGTCAAGATTACTTCCGTAAGGCTGCGGAATTTTAGAGCGCCTTGGGCTTGTCACATTTACTTTGGTTGGGGCCAATTCTTTGACCCCGTATGCCAGTGAAAAAAGAGTCGTTTTTTTTCCGCTCCCCGTAGTGTTGTTCGGTGTGACGACAGGACCCCGTCGATTTCATCGCCCATAAGCCCTTTTTATGTTGAGACGTTTTTAATGTCGTCGATTATCAACTTGTTTGATGACTTGGCCTGGCCGTTGCCCTGCGGGTATCGGGGGGTTGAAGCGCTGAGGCGGATCCTCCATCGTTTGCAGAATTCTTTGAAGTTTCCAGACATGAACTGAGATCCGTTATTCGTGACGATCTTGCCGGGCAATCCGTGTCGGCAGATGATATTCTTCCAGGGGAACCCTTGGACTTCTTTGTCGGTGACACGAGCAAAGGACTCTGCCTCTATCTATTTTTTGAAGTATTCGGTCAAGACTTAGACAAATTATCGTTGGCAAGAAGTGGGCATGGGTCTAATAATATCCATTCCCCATCGCATGTGCTTATACATGTCAGTTGGTTTTCGAAACAGCTCGGTTGGACGATGGATGTTCGACGCGTGTCGTAGGCAGATGTCACAATGTGTCGCGTAAGACTCACAACCAGTATTCATAGTCGGCCTATAGAATCCTAGGTTTTTTACTTTAAGAGCCAAGGCTCGTCATCCAGCTGCACCTTTGTGGGTTTCAGCCATAACAAGTCTTATCTTGTCATCGGAAATACATTTGAGTAATACTTAACTTGCGGTTCAATTGTGCAGTTCACCATTTATGTCGACATAATGCGCGCTATGTGCTTTTAGTCACCTCGCTGCCCATTTCTCAGTAGGGAGTTTGTCGGTTGCGAGGTATTCGATGAAATTGGTCCTCCAATCTGGGTTCTGCTCGGAGTTCGGACTTTGTTCTGCATTTTTTGCCTCGATGATAGGGGCCACTAAGAGGTTTTTCTTGGCGGGCAGATAGATACGTGGACGCTCGATTCGATGGATTGGTATAGCCTGTTTGACCTGATCGCGAAGTTTGCTTCCCATCGCTGCATGGGTGTCGGCGCATATGTTTATCCGCGGGGGACCTTCATGAGTTTGAAGAACTCAAAGTTTTTAGCAAGGTTTTAGACTAACTTTACTAAGCATCAATTCGCTTGTTATGTGCGTTGTAGTCACCCTGAACTGTCTCGTGACGAGCTGCGAGTCATAGTAGACACATAGTCGTTTAGCCTTTACAGCTTTGGCCAGCCGAAGTCCGGCAATGAGCCATTCGTATTCTGCCTCTCTGAGTCAGTGAGCCATTCGTATTCTGCCTCTTTCCAGCATGGGAGAGAACCGCCCATGATTACCTTGAGATGTAAGCGTTGCTTGCCTTCTTTAGCTTGTATCTGAGTCCGCAAGTCGCTGGATGGTCCCAAGGGAACTTTCGCCAATGGAGTATTTGATTCTTCTAGTTTTCTTCAAAAATCGGAGTTTTTGGTTGGTTGAGGTTTATACCCAAATCATTGAAGACGACGTTAAGCTTCTCGCGGAGGTCGGGAGTGTGTAGTTACTCGCGTTGCTCAGAGCAGGGGTATGCGGTCGCTAGCTGTTTCACTTTAAATGCATTGAGATCCTCTCGAAGGTTGGTCTTGTCGCCTTGTCGCTTATATAGTTCTCCGGAGCGGTTAGCTTGTGCTTGAGATGATTGCACATATATTTGGTGTGATGGGGGGGGGGCGTTATAGCTGAGCGTCACGTCAGTTGGGTTTGCAAGTCGATGGAACGCGGTAAAGTTTCACCGTCCAACGAAGTTTCAGGTTGAGCCAGGATGACCTCGACAACCTTGCTGTTTCTCTGTTGCTCCTCGTCTACAGAAATTTTGTCTTTTTCCGTGTTGCAGTTGCAGTCGCCTCTCCTATGCTGCGATTTTCGTTATGCAAGGTCCACCCTTGAAGATTGTCAATTTTTTTCTCTTTCTTTTGCTCCAGCTCTTGTTGTTCTTTGGTCTTTGTTTTGCGGCTCTATCTTCATGTCACCGTTATTAAAATATGCCGGCAATGCCTCGTGGAGTTGCTTGCACTCTTTTGTGTCCTGACCCTTGACCTTATGGTACTCACAGTATTTTCTGAGGTCTACTGAGCTTGAAGAGTCGAGTGGCATTTGGTGTTTTTGCTCTTCATCTCTCTCCCAATGGTTCCAACCCTTTTCCCCAACTATTACCATGGAAGCGAGTCAGTCATTTTCATCGACGACATAGACGAAACCCTTCTTTTGGCCTCCCCTCTCGCTAGGAATATGCTGTTGTTGCTCCTTGTCGAGTGTCGATTGTTTTAGTCGGAGCTTGCTTCGATGCGCTCTACTTGTTCAGAAATGCCCTAGTATCTTCCTCCATGTGGATGAGGTTATTGTACCGAGCGATGGCATGTTGGAGAGACGACATTGGATGTCGTTACAAATTGTCTCGAAAATTGGAGTGGAACCATAAAGTGTTCATCAAAGCATCAAATGTGATATTATTCAGGATATTGACGGTTGACACCACGACTTTGAATTTCTCCATAAAGCCGCAAAGACTCTTGTTAGACGTTTGGAGCATTTGCCATAAGTTTTTCCAAGTCGGGTGAACATTATGTAATGTTTGAGGAAAGCTGCGGAAAAGTTGCGAAAGCTATCGACACAGTTTTTGGGAAGCCACAAATACCAAGGTTAATGCCGGATCAGTGATACTTTCGACAAACAGCTGACAGAAACCGGCTTCCTTTTCATCGTCAGCAAAGTTGGCCTTTTCCATTGTTGTGTTGAACGCTGTCATGTGGTCCCTAGGGTCCCACCCGCCAGAATAAGATGGTAGTTGGAACTTCTAAGTTGAGCTGAGTCACACATCACTTATGCGGAGAGAGAAGGGGGTTCTGGAAGTCGCATCAAGGATTTGATCTATCTGTGGAGCCGCGCTCGAACATTGTGGATCTTCGAGCTGATCTCTTGAAGACAGAGTTTGAGCGCGGATGTTTCTCGGTCTGTCAATGAATCTGACACTCCTTGGATCTGCGCTTCCCCGGTTGGTAGTGGGTCTGAGCCATCAGCAGCGTGTTCTTCGATTTCCGTTTTTGGGTTTGTGTGGAATAGCTTGCGACATATCGTCGAAGGATTACTTGTCATGCCAGAGGGGAGGGTGAGAGCATCTATCAAGGCGCTGAGTTGAGCGCTGGTCGCCTTTTGGATTTTTTCATGTTACGTGAGGCGTGTCATAACGGTGTCCATGAACTCTGTTGTGGCTGGCGGCGTTATTTCTGTAGTGGGCTCCGGGTCTTCCTCGGAGGTAGATCCAGATAGTCATCGTGATCGCCTTCTTTTTGGCGCTTTTTCGACAGGCCCCACTGTGGGCGAGAACTGTTTGAACCAAGTTCGCTCTAAATGAGTAATGAGGGACAAAACTCGTCGGTGGGTTAAATCGAAAAGTGTTTGCTAAGATCCAAGAACATTTATCGGTTTTAAGGGAGGAAGTAAATAGTGTAAGTAGGTCGGTACTCGGAGAGTTAGATTGGGAAGGATACATGTCGACAATAATGTAAAAATATCAAAACCCAAACCCTAGCCGCCTTGCTTGTGTCTTGGATCCCCCTCTCGTTGTCACCTCCTCTCCTTTTTATAGACTGCTCCCCTTGTCTATGACCTAAGTTGGATTTCTTAATGGCTTTTCTTGTCGTTGGGCCGGGTGAACGGGCCGGCGATTTGAATCCCCGAGCCACCACCTTTATCCATACCTTTGAGTAAAAGTAGGCTGGAGCAAAACCTCCTGGTCGAGCTTCTCGATACCGATTCCGATGGTCCTGATGGACGATGAAATCCATCTCCTACAGTATTAAAGGGAATATAATTTAATCATATAAAGCTTGAACAGATGAATAATATTGACTTATGAAGGTGATGGCAATTTCAACGGCGATTCACAATCAAAAGTGCTAAATCGGTTTCTCGATAGGGATTGAAGGGATCACGAAGGTTTTCGATGGCAGGAATTCGGATCATTATCATCATCAAGGGGAGACCCTGGATTATAGGGATAGGATTGGGGAAAAATCTTTATTATATCAGTGATTGAAGAGGTCAAGTTATTTTGGATCTCACAGGGGATTGGGAGGTAATTTTCATCAGATCTCCAGCCTCTTTGCAAGGGGATGCGATACGAAGATTAAGGAAACCAAAGATCCGGGAGAGGAGGTATCAGTAGGCAAGATTTCAGGGAGGCTTGGTGATATCGACTTACGGATTCATATACACAAGGATAGGGAAAGGGAAGATCTTTCACGGATCCCAAATCGTAAATTCTCTTGTAGGGTTACTACGGTAGATGGATATCTAGATGCGACCTTTAGGAAAGTTTGGAAGAGGAATGAATTGGAAGAATCTCTTCCCCGATACAGTCGAAGATATTTTGTAGAGTTAAAGGGGAGGATACCTACAATCAGTTCAGAGTTTTCATCTGATCGGGGGATCTTGGGCTTTAACTATACAGATTTGGGGAGGGTTCAAAATCCACGAAAGCAGGGATATAAAGAGAAAGACGGAGTGGGAGAGCACAACACACTTTTCTCAGTTTTCTTCAGCATTCTATCTTTTGATATATTTTTGGTCCAGTGATAGTCACGATGTCTCAAGGAAGCTTCCTGGGAAAAAATGTTCAAGTCAAGACGATGGAGCTACGTAAAACCCTGAAGATTTCCATTCCAAAGTTTGACAACACCAGTGTGATTGAACGATACGCCAAAACTCTGATTGGTAGATGTATGAATCCAAGTAAGAAAGATGTGAAGGCTCTTCTTATTCTAACGCCTAAGATATGGAAGGTGGAGGACCGAGTGATTGGGGTTGATCTGGGTCTTGGACATTTCCAGTTCAGTTTTGAGAAGGAGGAGGACATAGTTGAGGTTCTAAAGTTCCAGCCTTACCATTTTGATTACTGGATGCTCTCCTTGGTGAGGTGGGAACCAGTGTTGGATAAGAGGTACCCTTCGGCCATTACATTTTGGATTCGAGCTTTGGACGTACCCCTTCAATATTGGGTGCCTCAAACTATTGAGAGCATAGGAGGAGCCATTGAAGAGGTAAAGGAGGTTGATTTAGTGAATGGAAGGGGTTGAATTTCTGGTTCCACTGAGGTACGAGAGGCTATTTGGGTACTGTGATCACTGTTTGAGTCTCTGTCACGACTCATATAGCTGTCCTGCAATAAAGTAGGCAGATGTTAAGGAGAATATGAGGAAGATTCATTCGGATGGGAATCACGATGCTAGGAGTTCAAGCTATAAAGGTATACTTATTAATGGATATTAGGAGAGTAGGGATCAAGGTAAGGGAAAGGGAGGCTACTAAGGGAAAGGTAAGGAAATATTGCGGGAAGAAAAAGAGCCGAAATGGAGCAGGGTTGAGTTAAGAGGGTCCAGGGGTTATGGTGACCGCCGACACCAAGCGATTTATGGTGAGGGGGATTCGACACATAGGACCTCCAGACATGGTGAATTAGGATCAGTGAGAGAAGGTGGTGGGAGAGAGAATCGGTTCAAGAGGAGTGATAGAGTCGTTGGCCACTTAGATAATCCACGGGACCAGCATAATGAGAAGGAAGGGACAAACGATTTACACATTCCGATTAAGAGGGCAGGGAGGAGGGGGAAGTGGTAGATAGATTTGGTTCACAACGGGACAGTGTTGAGAATGGGATGGACTTGCTCAATGAGGTTAGGGAGGAGGATAAGTTGAATGACGAGGCAATGGAGTTTGAACTAGAGGGGGGTGAAGAGTGCACTGAAGAGGATTTGGCATTGTTAGCAGGGCTGGAGGAAAATGAAACACTGGCACTATAAAACAGGAAACGCAGGATCAGGTTAGTTAGGTAAAGATGGGGGAAGAAGGAATAGTGCAGGGACCAGTTTTGAATACCGCTAAGGAGTACAAAGAAGAAGACGCAAAGAAGCAAGGAGCTCCGAAACAGCTATTCAAGGCGCCTGTCAACGTAATGGGAGGAAAAACCAAGAAGCGATTAGTCCAAGCTCTCATTTCCCCACGGAAGAAGAACGTCCAAAAGAATGCACCTCGCCCAGGAGATGGAAGGAAACAAGCCGAGGATAAGGGATATGCAGTCCCAAAGGCGCCTGGTTCTATTCCCTAAATGTTTTTGTTATGGATCACACGTTGCTGAGGAAGAGGTTTGGTTAATGGGTCTGGTTTTGTCATTTTCAATAAGTTCGATGAGTATCTTTTGTTTTTTTATTGATAGTACTTGGTGCTGTTGTTTTTTGCCAAGATCAATATCGTTCTGTGTTATTCAATATGGAACCAGCGTACAAGTATTTATACAAGCAAAGATCTCATAGATAAACATGAATCGAGATCTGTATGTATCTAATATTTAGTACATCATTATCTAAAGTAACGGATCAATCATTATCTCCTAATACTCCCCCTCAAGGTGGTGCATGAAGATCCCGAATGCCCATCTTGCGAAGTAGGTATGTGAACTGCCTTGAAGGTAAAGCCTTAGTAAATATGTCTGCCAATTGATCGGTAGTCTTGACGTGTTGAGTAATCAAAGAACCATCTTGGACTGCATCACGTATAAAATGACAATCCACCTCTATATGCTTCGTACGTTCATGAAAAACTGGATTCGCAGCTATGTGAAGTGCTGCTTTGCTATCACAGTGTAACATCATCGGTCGTATCTGACGTACACCAAACGCATCCAAGATATCCTTTGTCCACTTAAGTTCCGCGAGAGTCATTGCCATTGCTCTGTATTTGGCCTCTGCCGACGACCTTGACACCACGTGTTGTTTCTTCGTCTTCCAGGAGACTATAGAATCTCCAAGCATCACCAGAAAACCAGTAAGAGAACGACGGGTTAATGGACAGGCTGCCCAATCAGAGTCGCAAAATGCTGATATTTGCAGATCATTCGACGCACTTAACAATATTCCCTGTCCAGGAACACCTTTCAGATAACGTACCAGCCGTAAAGCTGCATCCCAATGCTTCTGTCGTGGAGCCTGCAAAAATTGAGCCAGAATATGCACTGCATAACTTAGTTCTGGTTTTGTAACGGCCAGATAAACCAATCTCCCCACCAATCTTCGATACTTCACAGGTTCTATAAAGAAAGGACCTTCTGCTTCTGCCAAATTATGATTTTGCTCCATAGGAGTTGGAGCTGGTTTGGAACCCAACAGACCACATTCCGTTACAATGTCGAGAGCATACTTCTTTTGTGACAAATAAATTCCTTCATTTCCACGATAAACTTCAATGCCCAAGAAATACCGCAACGCACCTAAATCTTTCATATGAAAGCACCGGGAAAGATATGATTTAAATGAAGATATAAGTGTTGAGTTATCTCCTCCGACGATAAGATCATCTACGTATACCAAGACGAACAGAGTCGAGGCACCCCGATGCAACGTAAATAAGGAGTAATCCTTATGATTTTGTTGGAAACCAAAATAAAGAAGGGCCGTAGAGAGTTTTGAAAACCAACATCTGGGTGACTGACGAAGACCATAAATAGACTTCTTAAGCTTGCAAACTCTGTTGTCGTTGGGTGTAGAGAAACCAGGGGGTAGCTTCATATAAACCTCCTCTTCCAAATCACCATGAAGAAAGGCATTGTGGACATCCATTTGGTAAAGTTCCCAATTTCTAGCTGCTGCAACCTCAAGTACAATGCGCATTGTAGTCATTTTAACAACTGGAGCAAACGTCTCATTATAATCAATACCTTCTTCTTGTTTGTTTCCAAGCGCCACTAGTCTGGATTTGTGTCGACTTACAGTTCCATCCGCAGCGTACTTTATTTTATAAATCCATTTGCTTCCAATAGCTTCTTTACCAGGTGGTAAAGTCGTAATGATCCATGTATCTTTTTCTTCCAAAGCTACTACTTCATGTTTCATGGATCCACGCCAAACTTCATGTTTCACAGCTTCCTTGTATGTTGCTGGTTCAACATTGGCGGTGATGGTTGCTGCAAAACCTTTCATCACAGGAGAAAGACGATGACTAGAAAGATATTTAGTCAAAGAATAGAGGCTCGTACCTGAAGACAATGATGTAGCAGATAGCGAAGCGTGAGAGGGTTTATCATGTTTCTGAGCAGCATAAGTAACATACGGAGCCAAACGAACAGAAGCTTTCTTTTCACGTCTACCTCGTCCCAAACTGTCATCAGGTTTATCAGTAGGTGTATCGGATGCAGGTTCATCGTTTAATGAAGAAACTCCCCCTTACGCAGGAAGTGAGTCTTGTGGCAAAAGTACTGAATCCTGCACCGGTAAAGGATCGTCAAAAATTGCCGGATGCTGATCAGTAGATAAACTCGGAGGTGGTAAGGAGACATCGTTTGGATCAGTAGTAGCGTATGGAAACTGATCTTCATGAAAAATCACATCGCGAGAAACAAACATTTTCTCTGTTTCCAGGTCTAGCACCAACCATCCTTTCTTTCCCATAGGGTATCCAAGAAATACACACCGTGAACTACGAGCATCGAATTTATCTTTGGATCTAGATATGTGTCTCGCATAGCACAAGGAGCCAAATACTCGCAAATTGTCATACGAAGGAGGCACTCCATATAATAGTTCATACGGTGTCCTATTATTGAGTAATGGCGTCGGTGTTCGATTAATAAGATAGGTCGCAGCCATCACACTTTCTCCCCAAAACTTCTTTGGCAAGTTTCCTTGAAACAACAATGCTCGAGCAACGTTAAGAATGTGTCTATGTTTTCTTTCTACACGACCATTCTGTTGAGGAGTTTCAACACACGATGTCTGATGAACAATACCATTCTCTGCAAAGTATTTCCGAAGGCAGATGAATTCCGAGCCATTATCACTTCGTACGATCTGTACTCGTTTGTGAAACTGCCTCTCCACAAAAGCGCAAAACGTTTTCAAAGCATCTGGAGCATCTTTCTTTTCAAGTAACAAAATTGTCCATAACGCTCTTGAGAAGTCATCTACCACGGTAAGGAAGTATCTTGCTCCAGAGGTTGAATTCTCTCGATAAGGCCCCCAAAGGTCACAATGTATTAAAGAGAAAGAATGAACTGCTTTATTAGAACTGTGTGAAAAAACATCGCGAGTCTGTTTAGCTCGAAGACAAATACCACAAGATTGTTCCAAATCGCCTAAAACACTAGAAAAACCGCCATTTGGAGCTAAAACCGAAAGCACTTTAGAAGAGGGGTGTCCCATACGATGATGCCATAGATCTCTTGAACGTGCTTTGCTCACATGTCCAGCTTGAACTGCTATCGCACCCTCATAATGATAAACCCCATCACGTTCTCTACCCGCTCCAATCAAAGTCTTCGAAACGAGGTCCTGTATTACACAAAAACGTTTAGTAAACAAGACAAAGCTGGCCACATCTCGAAGAAGCTGAGCAACAGAGATAAGCGTGATGGAAAGAGAGGAAGCATAGAAAACGTGTCGTAATATTAATCGTCCACCAAGATTCAAACTTCCATGGCTTGTAGCCCACGTAACTTGTCCATTAGGTAAAGAAATAGGACACGGGGTGATTTGTTCAACATCTGTGAGTAACTGGACATCACCAGTCATGTGATGCGACGCACCAGAGTCGATGATGATATCATAACGACGATCTTTTCCGAAAAGTAATAGTTTATCTTTCTTACCCGAGAGTTTGTCAGAGGAGTTCGATTGTTGAGTGTTCACAAACTGAGCTAAAGTAGCCCATTGCTCTGCTGTTAAGTTTGGAATACCGGCTGTCTGGGGATCAGCAGTTCCAGACGTCTCAGCCAGTTGAGTGTTAGAGGCCCGAAATCCTGAACCGCGACCACCACGACCACGACCCTGATTCTCCGAACCCCTCCCTCTGCCTCTTCCTGCTTGATTTTCTGATCCTCGGCCTTTTCCTCCCTTCTCCCACCAGTCAGGAAATCCGATCACCTGAAAACAATTGCTTGCTTCATGCCCTTGTTTCCCACAATGTGAACAAACGGTTGTTGGTCTAACATATCGAGAAGCAGCCGCCTTAGGATTTGTAGCTACTTGTTGTGTCTGAAGTGAAGCAGAGTTTGGTGAGGAAACCGCAGAGAACCCCACCACAGGAGTTCTATCATCTGAAATCCTCATAGCATTCAGATGTCTTTCTTCTTGAATAATCTGTGAATAGACTAAATCGAGATTGAGTTCCATTTGTCTACTCAGAAGATTTGATCTTGTTGTACCAAAACGAGAATTGTCCAGTCCCATTAAAAACTGATGCACGCGTATCTTCTCTTGTGTCTTTTCGTATGACACCATCGAAGCACACTCATTGCTGCCACAACAACATGAGAAACCTTTCTCAAGATTGGCAAGATCATCCCACATTACCTTCAGTTTGCTGAAGTAAATCTCCACAGTATCACCACTTTGTTTACACGCAGCGATATCCGCATGAAGTTGGTGTACACGAGTATCATCACTTACGGAAAACCGACGCTGGAGGCTTCCCCACATCGATTTTGCACTATCCACCAACGAAATCGAAGGTCGGAGCTTCGGTTCAATACTGCTATAGATCCATCCTATAATCATAGCATTCAACATATCCCACTTTTCTTCGTCATCCGGTTTATTCACCGGTCGTTTGAGAGTTCCATCAATGAACCCTAATTTTCTTTTGGCACGAAGTGAATTGAGCATCAACTTCGACCACCTTTCATAATTTACTCCATTCAACAAGATCGGAGTTTGGACTTGACCCGTGCTATCTGATGGATGGAGATAGTACGGAGACACAAGTGTATCTTGATTCGTCGAAGTAGCTCCAGCGACTCCTGAGGATGCACTTGAATCGGTTCCAGTCATTATTGTAAACGAAGATTAAAATATTTTTTTTTTTTAGTATTTTGGATCTTGCTCTGATACCATGCCAAGATCAATATCGTTCTGTGTTATTCAATATGGAACCAGCGTACAAGTATTTATACAAGCAAAGATCTCATAGATAAACATGAATCGAGATCTGTATGTATCTAATATTTAGTACATCATTATCTAAAGTAACGGATCAATCATTATCTCCTAATATTTTTCAATTTTGGTTGTATGGTTCTGGAGTGTCTTATTTAGTTTTGTTTCGTCTGTTATGGAAGTTTTGTTGGGTCTGGTTTTGTTGTTTACCAGTCTTGTTAAGGGCTCCTCGTGGGACTTTTTTATGGATTGTATTTGGATTTCATATCGGAGTTGACTACTTTTATATATGTTTACTGTTTTCTTATGGCTGGTGGATGTTGTCAAGTTTACGATCATTACGAATTGGTACAAGGAGATCACGAGTTTTCATAGGTCATATTGGGAGGTACTGGCTGAATGTTTGGTTAGGAGTTTTTCCTGGAGCTTTTTGGTCTCCTGTTCGGGTCGCATTAAACCCGTTGAGCTTTTGGTGTGGGAGGAGGGAAGCTTTGGAGACATGTGGTTTACTTGATATGGTGGTTGTTTTTTTACCGAAGACTTTGACCATATGGATCTTTGTATTGGCCGTCTTAGGAGATTATCTTTATAAAGGACTTCCCTGCATGGAGGAATCTCATTTACATGTCCAATTCTACGAAGAGGTGGTAGCACATCAGAGTTACTATTGGTTTATATATGATGGTGTGGTTGTTACGCACAACGGTGGGCACACATTACATTATAGTATAGGAGGAATAATTGGTTCTTTTCTTTCACAAGAAAGTTTAATCTGCGAATCTTATTTAGAGGGATACCAAGGTATACTTTTGGACATAATAGTTACCAGGACTCTAGAGGGTGGCATCATACCTGTTGACATTGCTCTCATGGGCATTCCCTGTTGTTTAACCTGATGAGAGTTTTAAGCTGGAATTGTAGGGGAATGGGTAGTAATTGGACGGTTAGTTATCTTAGGGAGATCTAGCATAAAAATAGGTCAGACTTCCTATTTTATCGAAAACAAAGCAGGATTTTACTTTTGTGCAGGGATTTCAAAGGCATTTTGGTTTTGATAATCTGGTCACAGTGGACCCGTAAGGTCTAATGGGGATTTGGCGCTTTACTATAACAAGTTTCAGGTTAAGATTCTGTTTTCGAATAACATAATGATAGACGTTGAGGCGGTGGTGTTCGGAAAGACAGTGTTATGACTTTTGTTTATGGTAAACCAGTCCAACTGTTGCATTAACATGTATGGGAAAGATTAACGCAATACGGCATAGTAAGAACTGACTTGTGGTTCATTATTGGGGACCTTAATGAGATTACTGGGTATCACGAGAAACAAGGAGGGGCCTTAAGGCATGCAAACTCCTTTTTATCTTTTAATAATATGGTTAGGAATTGTGGATTATTGGAATTCCCTGCTCGGGGAAATTAAATGTCCTGGAAAGGACGTCGAGGAAAAGGTAAGGAATTGATCAGGTGCAGATTAGATCGAGCTTTATCAAATGAGGAATGGCACACGCTGTTTCCTACCTCCTTTACAGAATATCTAGGCATGGTAGGCTCGGATCATCGTCCGGTGGTTGCTTTCCTGGAGAATAGGACTCCTCAAAGACAGGGTCGGTTTCGATTTGAGAAACATTGGATAGGACAGGATGGGTTACTGGATTCTATTGGCAAAGGTTCGGAGAGTCCAAGAGTCGATGCCACGGGGGATTTTGTTATAAAAATTAAGAATTGCTATCATCGAATAGCTCACTGGCGAAAGAATAATCCGCCGTATGGAAAAGAGAAGATTAGTGAACTCCAACAGGCGTTGGAGCAAGTGCAAACAGATAATAGGAGATCGCAGGAAGAGATTTTGGAACTTACCAGAAAGTTACAGGAGGCGTACAGAGATGAGGAAGATTATTGCCAACAGAAAAGTAGAAATATGTAGCATACGTCAGGGGATCTCAATACCAAATTTTATCACGCACTAACTAAGAAATGTCGAACTCAGAATAAGATTGTGGGACTTCATGATGCGAATGGGGATTGGATAACAGAGGAGGAAGGTATTGAAAAGGTGGCGGTAGATTATTTCGATGACTTATTTCGTACTATGTCGCCTCTAGAGTTCAAGGGCTTTCTAGATGCGATAGTACCATGTATCACTACTCAGATGAATCATCGTTTGACTAGGAGGGCAACAGAAGATGAGATCAGAAGAGCTCTTTTTATGATGCATCCAGAGAAAGTTCCGGATCCGGATGGAATGAAAGCACTCTTTTTCCAACATTCTTGGCCTATAATTAAGAAGGATTTGTTGGTATTGGTGAACAATTTCTTAGATACTGGGAAACTAGATTCAAGGTTAAATATCACAGATATTTGTCTGATTCCAAAATCCGAGAGCCAACTAGGATGACCGAGCTGCGCCCTATAAGTTTGTGCAATGTAGGTTATAATATTATCTCTAAGGTTTTATGTCAAAGATTGAAGGACTGTCTCCCATTTCTTATTTCGGAAAATCAGTCAGCCTTTGTGCTAGGGAGGTTAATATCGGATAATATTCTTATAGCAAAAGAGATGTTTCATGGGCTTAGGACCAATAAGTCTTGTCAAAGTAAGTATATGGCTAAAGACGGGCATGAGTAAAGCCTATGATCGGGTGGAGTGGACATTCATTCAGGCTTTACTCCATAAAATGGGATTTGATCCCAAATGGGTTACATTGATGATGGAATGCATATCCTCAGTTCAATATTGGGTTCTGCTAAATGGTCATCCAAAGGGGCTCATAATCCCTCAGCGAGGGTTACGACTGGGTGATCTGCTTTCTCCCTATTTATTCATTTTGTGCACAGAGGCACTAATTGCGAACATTAATAAGGCAGAACGTTTGAAGTAACTGGCGGGGATGAAGGTAGCCAGGGCCGGACCATCGATATCACACCTCCTATTCGCAGATGACAGCTTTTTTTTTGCAAGGCACAAAAAGAAGAATGTCAAACCATCCTCAGGATTTTGAAGGAGTATGAGGCAGTCTCGGGGCAACTTATTAATTTTCAAAAATCTTCTCTACAGTTTGGACATAAGGTTGTGGATTCTATCAGGCAAGAACTAAGGGATATTCGGGCAATTCAAAATTTAGGAGGAATGGGATCATATATGGGTATCCTAGAAAGTTTGGGGGGGGGGTCTAAAACCCAGGTTTTCAGCTTTATTCAAGGTCGTTTAAAATCCAGAGTTAATGGCTGGGCTTTTAAGTTTTTCACTAAGGGAGGGAAGGAGGTGATTATTAAATCAGTAATTACAGCTTTACCAAATCATTTTATGTCATGCTTTCGTTTACCCAAAGCTGTAACGAAGAAATGGACGAGTGTCATAGCTCAATTCTGGTGGAGTCCTTGTGGCAACACTAAAGGTATGCACTGGCAATCATGGGATAAACTCTGCACACATAAGGATGAAGGGGGTCTGGGGTTCAAAGATCTTAACGATTTCAAAACGGATATGTTGGGTAAAAGACTTTGGAGATTAATAGAGAAACCAAAGACGTTATTCGCCCGAGTTTTTAAGAGGCGGTATTTCAGCAACACATCACCCCTGGAACCGATTAAATTATACTCCCCATCCTATGGATGGCGGAGCATTACCTCAGCTAGATCTCTAGTTAGCAAAGGACTAATCAAAAAGGTTGGATCAGGATTGAATATCTCAGTATGGAACGATCCTTGGCTCCCATCCACTCGCCCGAGACCAGCAATCACAAATCATGTTAACTTTCCCTCTGCCTCATTGTGGATTTTTTCATCAACTCCGCAACTCAAACGTGGAACACTCATGCAATTCGATCTCTGGTGGATCCCCTGGATGCAAAGATTATTGAAAGTATACCGTTCGTTCGGACTAAATTGGAGGATCAGTATGGATGGCATTTCACCAGGAATGGAAAATACACAATCAAATCTGCCTATCAGGTGGAAAGGGTATACCCGGAAAGAGCGCTAGCTCTACCAGAATATGGACCTACGGTTGTGACTTTAAAGGCCTTCTGTTGGAAAATATGTTACCCACCAAAGATGAAACACTTTTTATGGCAGATATTATCAGGAGGTATAGCAGTGAAGAAGAATTTACGGGCGAGAGGGATTAAAGGTGATATACAATGTGCACGTTGTGGAGCGGATGAGGAGTCCATAAATCATGTGTTGTTTGAGTGTCCTCCGATGGTTCAAGTCTGGGCTCTCTCTCAATACCCCTCAAATCCGGATTTTTTCCCTATTGCATCTCTGTTCTTTAATTTGGATCATTTGTTTTGGAGAGTCTCCGCTGTTAGGGACGATCAGCAATTCGCATAGATCCTATGGTATATATGGAAAGCACAGAATAATAAGATGTTCAACAATTTGGATATTGACCCAAGAATCACTCTTTCCTTGGCAGAGGCTGAAACTCTAGTTTGGATTGAGGCACAAGCACAACTACTCAACGGGTAGCGGAAAGGGCACTCCATCCTGTTGCACAAGGGGCCACACAGTTGCCTTTCATTGCAGGGAGGTTGTGTTTTACAGACGGATCTTGGAAACAGCGAGACATTCATTCGGGACATGGCTGGTTTAGTACTGGAAAGATTTGAAGGTTTGATGGGGGCGCGAAATACAAGAGCTGGTCTTTCACCAGTTCACTCTGAATTTGAAGCTCTCATATGGGGAATGGAATGTATGAGGAATTAACGTCAGTTTCATGTCACTTTTGCAACGGATTGTTCTCAATTGGTGAAGATGGTTTCGGAACCAGAAGAATTGCCGGTTTATGCAAGTTATTTGGGAGATATCAAGCATCTCAGGAGCAACTTCAGTCATTCAGGGATTGTTCATGTTTCTCGAGCACTAAATATGAAGACGGACAGTCTCGCACGAAATGCCAGAAAGCAGTCTTATCATGTTGTCCACATGGATGCAGTATATCCAACTTGGTTTGCAGAGTCCTAGTCTGAGTCTGTGTTTTTTTATTAAAAAAAGGGAATATAAAATGTATTTACCTAAAATCCTCTAAAAGCCATGTTGGGGCAAACCTAAGTTGAGAGTATCCAATTTATTTATTATTTAATTATATTAAGTCTTAAAGTACACAAATGTTTTTGTTAATTTAATAAAGACTTTGTACTTCTTCGCGTCTTACACACCATCGAGAAAAATAAGAGACTTACTTAAAGAAAGACTTGCCATGCCTGAATATAAAATAGTTGGGGAAGCCAACATTTAGTGTATATATATATACTTGAAATTAGTTTCGTAGTTAGATTAACTACATCTGTCTAACCATCTCTTAAGAGTTTAAGGACTTTCCGAATTAAATCAAGTGCGTCCTATTCTAAAATTTACCATTTTCATATTTTTCATATATATCTATCTTCTGATCAAAAAAATAAATAAATCTGAAAGGATTTACTTTTTCCATAATCAAGTCACAAGCTGTGTAAGCTTTTTGTGTATGTTTAAAAATAATGCAGGAGGCAGACAAATTTCTTGTGGGCAAGATGAATTGCATTTATTATGATGAGGCGAGAATGAGCGACATAAGGACTCTTGTGGATCAGGTGAAGGGCAAGGCAGCACATAACCTCTCAGAAATGACAAATATGGTACAAACTCCTCTTCATTTAACAAAATTTTATTCTTTTACCTAGATGGAGAAGCGTGAGAAGGAAAAACAGTCTGCAATAAGTGGGAAAGGGAACATTATTGAGGGACTAAAGGAGGAGGTATTAAAGGTAATGAATGAAATGAACCTCAAGGCAACCTCAGAGGTAGTTTACAACTTGATCCTCCTCTTCATTGATATACATATATATAAACACATACATATGTGGACATTAACGAGGTTAGATTCTTTTGCACAGATGGAAAAAATGATCAAAACCACACGAAATACATAATTTGCTAGATGAGATGCAAAGTAATATGCATAAAGAAATGGACGCGAAAATTCGAAAAACAAACCTAATCTTGTCGTTTGTTTTGATTCCTGTTTGCATCATAATTATTTGTGTACGTGCTATCTAAGGAAAATTGAAACCCAAATGGCGAAAAGGTCAATAGCACAAATATCATTGATCAACATTTGCTAAGAGCTTTTGGCGAAATTTGAGAAGTGTTTGCTTGCGCTTCTATTTCAGTTTCATTTCCTTTATTTCCTCTGTATTGGTTAGGCGATTCACAGCCTACTATATGTTTGATTTGCTTCTTGTTTGCATTATAAATATGTGTGTATGTGCGTTTTTAAGGTGACACTTTTGTTTATCATGTTTAATAAAGAGTCGAGAAAGAGTTTTTTCTTAATGAACACTGTGAGTTAAATAAATTCAATACTCTCTTCTATGTGGAATTTGTTTGTTTTGAACAATAAAGTAAGGACACAAATATTTAATGAGTGAAGATCACGGTGTGTGATCCTACGTCTTGACAAGGAACTTTTCCAGTTATCCGCTATCAGGACAAATTAAAACTTTTGGTTTCTCTCCCAATCTCTTTCTACAGCCAAGAAAAAATCAAATAACCCTCATAACCCTAATTCCCACATTATTAGATTTACATACTAAGTCAATTACAATGATAAGACAGTTTAACCTAAACCGAAGCCAAAAGAAAAGAAGCTCGTTTCCTCACGACTACCCAGTCACGGGGTATGTTATAACCTAACGATTTTTATCACCGAAGCCCAAAACATCTCCACATTGATGAAAATCATTTGAGAGTATAACATCTTCCTTTTTGCATCATCTGTAGCTCCAGACAAACCATCAGCTTAGTATTCTTCTAAGCCGAGAAAGTTCAAAGCTTTCTCAAACTTATCCACACGAATAACCTTTGTCAACATATCAGGTGGATATCTCTCAGCCAGGATCCTGGACAGCTTCACATCACCTGAAGCAATTATATCCTCGAAGAAATGCATCCTTTTTTTAGTATGCTTTGTCCTCTCATGATGAACATTTTTCTTGGATAAACTAAGAGCACTCTGAGAATCAAACCTGATTTCCACCGGGTCTTGTTTGAAACCGAATTCCTCAGTTAAACCCCTTAGCTAAAAAAAATATTTCACAACTTTCACCAATGCCATATATTCTGCCTCTGAAATAGACTCGATGACATGTTGAAGACTCGACTTCGGAGTAATAACACTTCCACCAGACGTGAAAAATACCCTAAGATCAATCTACTTCTGTCCATACCCCATGCAAAATAAGAAACACAGAAAAATACAACCTTAAATTTCTTGTTCTTCCTAAACACCAATCTTGAGATCCTGAGTGCCCTTCAAATACCTTAGCACCCACTTCACTGCAGACCAGTGTACCATGCTCGGCTTTCTCATAAACATGCTAACTAAGACGATAACATAAGACAAATCACCCTTAGTACCCAACATCGCATACATGATACTCCCAGTATCATCCATAATTCTCTCACCTTCATCATCTTTAACATAAAAAATGAATGCAAACTTATAGGTGTTCAAACATATCCAGACTCATCCATGTTAAATACCCGAAGGATCTTCATGTTGTACCCAGATTGAGACAATTTGAGAAATCCACCTTCACGATCCTGATAAGCTAGCAGTGCCGTTGGTTTTTGTACAG